>JAVSIQ010000201.1:0-158966 GCA_038502775.1 Hippodamia convergens
CTACTTGAATCGATCCAATAAAAATCAGTATGAGACATTTCGTCCATCTGGTCGCCTTTTTCTAAAGTTTGGTTTTTTGCAAATGCTTCATGAATGTTCTTATTTGAAAAAGAGTCAGTTCATCAACGGCTTCGATTTGAAACGAGTGATCTGAAAATGGTAAGACGCAAATTAATAAACGCTGTGATTATTAGGGCTATGAGAATGCTACAGAATGGCCCAACTCAGGTTGTTGTAGCGGAAAGCCTCCAAGTCAGCCAAAGTGTGATATCTCGATTTTAGAATAGATTCAGGAGACAGGTTCCGTGTTGGAAAGACCAAGTCTTGGTGGGCGACGAAAAACAACACCGTTTCGCGAGAAGAAAGCCTACATCTACGTGAAGAATCCTGCAGAATACTCTTCAAAATACATATGAGGTCCAAGTTTCCATGGAAACCATCAGAAGACGTTTGACAGAGGTTAATCTAGGTTCTAGACGTCCATTAAGAGAAGTTCCATTAACACGTGACCATAAGCGTCAAAGACTGGAATGGGCAAGGCAACATATCAATTAGAACGATCAAGTAGTGTCCTTTTAACTGATGAATCCAGATATGGACGATTTTCAGATTCTCGAAGAATAAGGGTAGGGAAAAAATCATCACTCTACCCGCAATCGTAGCTATGTCCAAGAAGTTCATCCATTCCGAGTGGTGGTGTTATGGTATGGGCCAGAATATGTTTCAACTGGCGCACAGATCTACACATTTATCCTGGGAATTTGACCGCCTTACCCTATAGGGAGCATGTCATTGACAATATTTTGCCCCATTTTCACACTGCTATTGGTGAAACTTTTCAATTTCTTTACGATAACGCTAGACCGCACCGTGCAGCCATAGTTGAGAATGAGTACGAGGAGCTTGGTATTCTACATTTACCAATACCTCCGCACTCACCATCTTTGAATTGCATAGAACATGCATGGGATATGACCAAAGGAGATAAGATAATCATCAACCTACCACAGTATTGGAAGATGGGGAATTCAACTTCCAGTCCAAAGAACGAGAAATTACAGTGGGTGTACCTCAGGGTACCATAATTGGACCAATACTATTCACTGTCTATATTAACGATCTACCACAAATTTTTAAAAACAACGCCTTCAAGGATGAAGTAGAAGCTTTTCTTTATGCTGACGACACTAATATTTTGGTGTCTGGAAAGAATATGGGAGTCACATGTGTTATGATTCAATCAGCAATGGCAAGTATTGAGAGTTGGTGCTCAGAAAATGGTCTAAAGCTCAATGCAGAGAAAACTAACATAGTTTTTTTCTCTAATGTAAGGTCGAAATTAGTTTATCCAGATAGTTTAATGCTAGAGAATAATGAAATTGGAGTGAGTTCGAGTGCTAGATTGTTAGGCATTACACTTGATAGGCACCTGAACTGGTCCCTGCATTGTGAAGGGCTTCAATCGCGACTTAATTCTGTCATTTATACCCTCAAAGTAGTGAGGAATCAAGTTGATTCTCATACATTGATGACGATCTATTTCTCGAATTTTCAATCTCTTCTGACCTATGGTATTATTTTCTGGGGAAGTGGCTCTCAATCTGAGAGAATTTTCATTACTCAGAAATTTTCGATAAGAACTTTGTTTGGGATGAAATTCAGGTCTACATGTAGAGGCACTTTCAGAAAAACAACACCATGACTTTGCCTGGTTTGTTCATTTACCGAACGCTGTTGTTCTTTCGTAAGCACAACAACTATTTAGAAGAATTTAAGAATAGAAACAACACAAGAAAAGGATAGAATATTTCTTTCCACGACATAAATATAGCCTCACAGAACGAAGTACCCTTTATATAGGGATTAAGATTTATAATTTCCTACCAAATGTAGTTAGGAAAGTAACGCAATATATGTTATTTCGTAAACTGGTATTTTCATTGATTGTACAGGCTGAGCCTTATACACTGGATGAATTTGAACAGTTTTGTAAATCATCGTGCTAGTTTGTAATGTTGTTGATGACTTGTTTTCATTTTGTTGTCAGATTGATGATAATTGTGAAAATAAAGGTTTGTTATTATTGTTATTATTATTATTAATATTGAATCCTCAAATGATGTGAGATAGCTTCTGCCTGTTTATGGAACCCAAATTTTCAAGAAATCTTCAACAATCGCGTGTGTAGTATGCATTTTTCTCTATTTTCTGAACCACCTGAATACGCTGCAGAGTTACAGGCTTAAATTAATTTCATTTCCTGCAACTTGAAATCATATTAATATGAATTTTCATCACCAAATCTCATTTAAGTCATAGTTTTTGTCAATATCCCTAACTGTTGTGGAGCAGTTTATTTGTCCAATTTGCCTATATACACACTATATATACAATTCCGTCACTATTTTCAATACTTCCTCAAGTTTTAACGCATTCAATAACGTATTTTTTCGATGAATAATAACTTACTACCGTTATTCAAAAGTATTCATGTAATGAAAAAAATATTTTTGAAAGAGAAATCATATTGAAGCAAAATCCTTATGCAAAAAAAACTGAAAACATAAAAATATATTGAGCACAATTCAGAGATTAGTTCACTGTTTGATAAATTCCTGAAAAATTCGCCTAGGACCAAAATTTACCAGAAATTATTTCTTTTATTCGCAGGCCCAAGCAAGGGAGTGTCTCCTGGAGAAATTGGAACTACAGTCGGAGGAAAAGCGATCCGTCGACATATGCCTCGACTTAGCCAAGAAGCATCCCAATTATCCGAGTGTTACAATCATGTGCATCATCTGATTTCCCACGAGGCTGTTCACGATTATGTCCCTTATAGCTGGATATCTCTAGTCATGGTCAAGAGAGAGTACTACTGTGCAATGGCGCATTTCCACGTGGCAACGGGTGTGCTCCACAAAGACGCAATCAAGCTATCTGCTGCCACCAGAGAAACGTTGCAGTTTCTGCATGTTGAATGTGCTCAACTCAATTAGATATAAGAATACCAAAGGACGATTCAGAGAGACGACTGTTAGGTAATAAAAATCAATCTTATTAAATTTCGATATTATGAGTACTTTTCATTTGAAGTGTGTAAGGAAAAACACCGTCATAATCTCAGAGCCGATTGTAAGAAAAAGAACAAGGAAGTAATATTTTGTCTCAGAGCTTGAAAATTGAGGGGTGTCGAGACTTTTTGAATTGTAAAATGTTTTTAATTGTTTTGTTTTTAATTTGGTTTGAAATCTACTGCTTGAAGTGTAGTGCCATTTCAAGTTGTTCCATTTCAGACGATTACATTTATGAGAAAACTATGTGTGCGTTCGTTTGGGCTAAAATCTCAATATCACGCCAACCGATTTCGATTAATGTTTCTTCACTGTACTACAGGACTTTTTCCAACACCTCTTTTTCAATAGATGTTGATGAATATTACACTGAAGAAAATCGACAATTAATATTCAATAGTCCTATACATATTTATAAGTAAAATGAAATACTTAGGGCTTGTACCTTAGGACAGTAATATTTTTTCTTAGGACACCAATTCAAAACGTCAAGAGTCATTTTCAGAATTACAATTGAAGAGTGGAAATTCAAAAGGGTCTGAGTGCCATTTTCACGAAATTTTAGTTGTTATGTTATGGGGTCTATGTGCCAAGGCCAATAGCCTACGAAACAGTTCATGTGCCATCCGCTTCAGGCAGTGATCATTTCTGATGAAAAAAACAATTTTTTTTTAAACTTTTTTCATGAGTTTGAGACATGTTTTATGTAATATTTCAGTTCGATTTTTTTTGGCACTTAAACCCTTTTGAATTTCCACTCTTCAATTATCGAAAATAAAACATGATATTGTAAGGAAAAATGAATACCTGCTGGACAAATATCTTTAAAAAATTTTAAACTCCAACATGTCAATTAACAGTCTGTACTATGGGACCTTCCCAAGGTACAATAATTATTTTGTTTCGAGGTACAAATTCATACCTTGATGACCAAAATTATGAATGAAACTTAGAGACAAAGAAATGTTATGATTTCTTTTAAAATACGATATTATAAATGCGTAAATGTCCAAAAACGATAGTGCCCATTAGAAGTCTATGGAGAAATAATAATTCAATCACTTTCAAATTATGTGTGAAGATATGATCCAATTGATGATTTATTTTCAAATATCAATGACTTCGGCTTTCACCGAAAATGCTATCAACTTTCTTATTTCAAATGGAACACTCTGTATATTATCAATTTTGCGTGTACATCCCGAATGTCACATTGATTTTATGAATCATTCCTATAGTATAGCTATCTAGGGCTGTTTTCTAGTTATTCAATGTTTTTCAGAAAAATTAAAAATTGAGGCTTGTAGAACACTAAGAATTCAATAGGAGCACAACGATCAATCTCAGATCTGTTTTTCAAAATAGTTTCGATATACTGGGAAGTAAAATGAGAGTGTCCAGAGTAGAATTAAAAAAAAGCAAGAACTCGATTTTCTTGAAATGGAAAACCCTATTTTTTTCCACTCATATGTCAATTTGTGAGAAAAACCAAAGTGAAGCGTGTCAAGGGTCCCCTATATCTTAAATCTACAATTTTCGAGATATTCAGGAAAAACTGTTAGACTTTCAAAGTTTGAATTCAAAACAAGCCGAAAGTTCGATGTTTCCAAATGGAAACCGTATTTTTCCACTCACATATCAATTTGTAAGGAAAAAATAAGTGTAGTCTTTTGAAAGTTCCATATCTCTGAAATGTATCATTTTTAAGATATTCAGAAATAACTTTTAGCTACGAGCACAATATGATATGTAGGGCATCTAGTATGATCTATGTTGGCTTTTTCATAAGAATCTCTATGATTTCATTCAAAGTATTCTAGATTTGTTCCAACTCAATAATTTATCGAACAATGTATGCAGAATTCTATCACTGAATTAATAAGGAAATCCACCAATCAAGAATTATTGAGAAGGTTCGAAAAATGTTTGAGAGTGGGTGGATGAAATCTTATTAAATTTCCTATTCTGATTTATTGAAATAAAATTTCGAGAAGTTTCATTACTTCTTTTATAAGTTTTGCGTTACAATTTAAGCTCTCGATATATATGTCATGTTTCCTGAAAAATAACTCGTTATTTTCATTATAAGCCGTAAAAAAACTAGTGGTCGTTTACTTTGAGGAATGAACTAACTTTTGAGAGCTGTCATCAACAAAAACATGGAAAAATATTTTGAATAAAGTGAGATATTTTTATGGAAAGATGGATATGGATCATATTATATTATGCTTGTAGCAGTTATTTCTGATTATTTCGAAAATGGTATATGTTTTGTAAAAAAATGTTCAAATAAATGTTAGGACGAAGGATGGAAGAAAAGAAGATTGCTTCTCTTATCGATTGATGTGATTTCTAAATCCCAATATCTTTCTCATTGTATCAATGTCATTTCATCTTCAGGAAGAACACACCTAAGGGAAGCACTGGTGTTTACAAGAATGTCAAGACTACACGATGGGTGTGTGGAGAGAGCAGGGAAACAAGCTATACTCCTTAGTGCTTCGAAATGCCCATCGTGTGACACTACAAGCGTACACGAAAACGGAAAGTGAAGACGACTTCAGTGACATGCTAGATCCACCGAACATACAGCGTGAGTATCATTCGGTTGAAAAATATTACAGGTGTCCCCAGTTCGATTGACTATAAGAAGTTTTGGAAAACTGGATTTATTTGAAATTTATAAATTAGGATTATAATATTGTTCGTCTTCGTCCACTTATTTATAATAGTTTCAGAGCCTGGGCATTTCAAGTTATTCAGGAGATGAAAATAAATTTGGAAAACATTTTTTTACAATATTTTCCTTCCATTCGAATCGTTGCATTCATCGCATTAGTTTTCAAGATATCAACAAAGTAGTTCCTTTTGCGTTTTTATTCCTGTCCCCAATATCTTCAGCATGAACTGTTCAGGAATATTGTGCATTTCCTGCATCTGATGAAAAAATTATTCAGGGTGTTTCAGATATTGTGTCAACGCATACGATGCCCATTATTTTTGTTTACCAAATTAGAACTTTTTTTTTATGATTGAAATTGATGATTTCAAAATTCAGGATGTACACAATATTCCTGAATTCTTTTTTTTCGAAACTATGCTCAATTATGCTCAAGATATTGAATGCGAATAACGTAATACGGACTGAGCATATTAGATTCGAATGAAAAGATGTTCAGAATTCAATACTCAATCATACCAGAATCGAAAATATTGTAAAAATAACATTGTCCGAAAAATTTATTTTTATACACTGTATAATTTGAAGGGCTCAAATTTCATTAATATTTCAGCTCATTAGAGAATATTGAAGAATATAATATTTCCAATTTCCAGATTTCAAATAGGTCAATTTTTCTACGAACAATAGGCAATCGAACTTGGTACACCCCCTATACATTATTTATCGCTAGGTATTAACGTGAGAAAATGAATTTGTAGAACTTGTAACTATTTTGTTCTAGCTATGTGAGAAGGTCCGTAATTTTTGTGTGTTATAAAACAAAATCAATTTGAATAGAAGGGACGAATAGTAGAGAAATCAGTAGACGATATCTATTAATTTAGAATGTGTTATCGATTGCAAATATTTTGAAAATAAATAATTTTTTTCTCATTCGGCGAAATAATTATTGGCTCCGATTGAAAAACTCTTCATAACTAAATTCATTTTGAAAATGAATAATTTTTTTCTCATTCGACGGAAAAAATTATTGGCATTCCGATTTGAAAAACTCTCCGAAACTAAATTCATTTTGAAAATAAATAATTTTTTTCATTCGACAAAAAAAATTATTGACGTTCTGATCTGAAAAGCTCTTCACAACTAAATTCAAATTAAATAATAGTGAAAGCGATACGATATTCTTCTTCGCTTTCTGAACTGAAACGCTATGGTCCCCTCTTAATTATATTCCATTTCTCGAAATCGAATATTTTTGAAATATCTATAGGAAACGTTAATTTTCCTCGAATTGTATGACTTTGCAATATTTGGCTGTAATGAACATCGCGACAATTTAAATATTTCATGAAGCACCTGGAGATTTCAAAATTGATTCGAAAGTGTTTTCGTCCTTTTCATTCAATACTTCAATACTCTCACACATTGTTAAACGGTCAGTTTGAAAGCAGAAGTTAGTACACTTTGTTCCAAATTGGTAGAGACTGCACTGAAAATGTGCACTTTTGGAGATGTTATTATTTCCCGGTCCTGGATATTAGAAAGAAAAAAATTAAATGTTAGTGTGGGCAAAAGAGTTCTACTTGGAAACATATATCAAAGACAGTTGTCATCTTCAAAATATGAGAAATTGTCCTTCTGATGAAATAATTTATTTTTAAAGGTGACCTGCAAAAAAAATTTCAAACATCCGTTTTTTGCAAAAATTGGAAAGATAAACATTGATGAACAAACCAACAAAGAATTGATAATATTTGATCATTCTTTCAATGTGAAAACAAAGTGATGCAGAACTTTCAAAATGATGTGTATTTTGACGTTGAGTCAATATAATTCATAAAAAAAAACGGCTCACAACTTCGATTTAAGTAATTGAAAGAAGGGCAAATTTATCTATTTGAAAATGAAATCACTAATAACATAATTAGAAAAACGCATTTTGTTTCCTAGGATACTGAAGAATTTTTACAATTGCTACACTGTAAGTTGAAAGTTGTAGGCTCAATTTGGGAAGAAAGTACAGTAGAATCCGCTTATAATGACATCGAGGGGAAATGAAAAATAACCGGAAGTCACATAAAGCAGAATTTCGTCAAAATTGATGGTATTTTTCTTGGATTCAGTTTAAGAAAGAACGACAAATTCAGATTTTGCTTTATTGAAAAAATAAAAAATTGCTTCTCTTACAAAAAAAACTAAATATAAAGAACTTTTTCATTTTTTAGGAAAATAATCTGAAATATTAGTTTGCATTTGTTTTTTTTTCGACTTGAAATAATAGCTTCTTACACCATTGTCCAACTCAGAAATGGCTTCAATAGATGTCATTTTGTCCACAAAACACCAATAATCTCTTCAAGGAACTGGATTATACTAAAAAGCATGTCGACACGCGTATGTCTCGTGTCGTATCAAACCTCATCGCATTAAAAAGGGTAGGGTGGATTGAGAAAACGATCGAGCGGTTACTATAACCGGAAAAATTCTCGAGAAATAATGTTGTTGTATCTGAAATCACGACATTGTAAGCGACATGTCATTATAAGCGAAGTCATTAAATCCGGACCCTATTGTAAGGAGTTTTGAATGAAACCAAACTTAACACTACATTTGCGTTATTATAAGCGATTGGTCAGTATAGCCGGCGTCATAATAAACGGATTCTACTGTATGTTAATTTTTCTAAAAAAATAATGTTTTAGAATAACCTCTTCTGAAAATCGGGAGAGACTTTTAAAATTTTCATCATCACCTTCAAAAATGTTTTTTCATCAGTTTGTTTATTATATTCACTACGTTTCCGAAAAAAAATAACATCTTCCTGTATTTTACTTAGTAATTTGACTACAACATTGAATTTTGCACATTAATCTTACTCGATGAAATATTTTTACGGTTTAAGTGCAATCTGCAATCTCCTACGGCACAATGAGAATCACATCATGATTTCCTGAGAACCCTCCAAGTACTGAAACCCGAAGAGGGACCGCAGAATTCACTCTGTATATAAATTAGGCGAACCGCATAGAAAGGATCCTTCTTCCTGAAAATATGTATGAGCATCCCCCTTATCATTTCAATTTCCACAGCGGCCACCAAATTTCAACTGAATCTTACGCCACCCGACTTCGCCCAATACCGAGTCAGCGACCTCTTCAAATCCCTGGGGCCCATAGCCATCTTTTCGGCGAAGAGGCACTGGACAGCGCCAAGATTAATACAACTCCATAGGGGCAGGACTACAGAGGGATTCGGATTCTCCGTGAGGGGAGATGCCCCTGTGATAATTGCAATTGTGGAGAACAATTCCCTGGCCGAAGTGAGTATTTTTTCTTGAGTTTCTTTAAGACGTTCGCAGTTTTGAACAAGGCAGACTATTTGAAAGAGTGCTGAAATATCAAAAATTCTGGCATTTTTCTGCGGAATTCAATTAGACGATTTCTACCGAACATAACTACCTAATTCATGACAACAAACTTTTCTTCACTTTCCATTTGGTATTATTTTACTGACTGTCAGTTTTCTAATCGAGTAGAGAGAATTTTCATCGATTTTATGATCCTAGGAAATATCACATTTTCATTTAGTTTTATAATTTAAAAAATATATTTCCCGCACTCATCAATATTCAATTTCTTTCTCTCGAACATTTTTTTAAGCTAACTCTATAAAATTGAGGTCAACAGATATTTTAACTACGATAAGTACTTATCTTGTTTTTTTGTTGCTGTTGATTTCATACATGTTTTTCTGAGAAAGTTTTTATTTTGAAACAAGATATATGGGCCAATAATAATTGAACTTTTCATTGAGAGCATTTGTCCTTGGTCGAATACCCAAAAGGTTAGTAAATTCGTGATTTTTCTGAGTGTAAATCTTCTTATTTTTATATTCATACTCAAATGAACATCCGAAAAATAGTTTAATGAGTACTAGTTTATAATTTTGATCAATAAAATTGCAAACAAAACTTAGTAGCAACCAATGCGGTTATAATAATCATTTAACTTTTCATTGAAAGCATTATTCCTTGGTCGAATACCGAAGAAATTACTAAATTCGTGATTTTTATTAGTGTAAATCTTCTAATTTTTTATATTTATACTCAAAAGAACAATCGAAAAATGATTTAATGAGTACAAGTATAAAATTTTGATCATTGAAAATGCAAACAAAACAAGGTATCAACCAATGTGGTCCGTTGAAAACTAGTTTTTCGCCGAATTTGATCGAAGCTCAAATCATACATACATACGTATGCTATGTGCGTTTATAAAAAATGGATTCGACTTTCGTTGAATAAACCTTCTTAAAATTTTACTGAGGAATAATAATAATAACAGTGCTTTATTGCAAGTGCAACTGGCCGTCGACCTGAGGTCCTTCAGCCTTTTACAAATCAATATTACATTTTGCATTATAAGGTCAAATATAAAAATAAAATTCATCAAATTCTATGTGAAAAAAAAACTACAAACAAAAAATTTCTATAATTGAGTTTATTTAGTAGAGACTGTGTTGGGTGTTTTCTGAATATTTTCCTGTTTCTGTCGTCATGGAATTGCTCTAGGACATCATCAAGATCCTTAAGTTTGTTGAAGAATTTCCTATTCAATCTATCCAATCTGTTTTTTATTGGCTCTATATTGGTTTCAGAGTATAGCAGGAGGTTTGGGGGTTTATGTAGAACATTATTTGGATGCCTCATTCTAGTGATGGTTCTGCTGAGGAATATATAATATATCGAAAACAAAGTCACTTTTCACAGATGAAAGAAATACGTCGGCAGTGTTGCTGATTGTAGCCCTTTGAAAAAAAATTACCTTTTAAATCGGACCGTTCCAAAACTTGAAAACATCCACATTCCATAAAAGTAATTCAAATTTCTATAACAGCCAGGTTTTTGTCCTTTCTCATTCAATTCACATTATTGCATTATGTGATTCGAATTGCTTTGTGTAATAGATTCGAGAATTTGGGTTATTCAGAAAAAATATTCATTATTTTTGTGACTCTTACTGAACTGCAAAATAGTTGTGATCTTTCAATGCAGTTTTTCAAAAACTACTTTTCTTCCATGAACTGAAGGCCCAATTCAAATTGAATAATTTAGAAATGCATATTCGAAAAAAAATTTGTTTCAAAACTAAACTAATATTATTTCAACTTAAATTGATCAATAAATAACAAATCCATTCAAAACTTCGTTCGATTTTCGCTTTGGAATAAGAAAGTAACATAAATGTAGGTTCGATGTGGATATCTATTCCATAGTGAAAAAAGGTAGAGAAAATTATAAATTTCAAAATATCTTAAGGAATTGCATATTGCAAATTGGAATAAATAAGAAAAAACGAGAATTTTGAAATTCAGAATTTTCGAAATCTCACAGCAATGTAGTACCTATTTATTGAAAATGGAATACCACTTTAAATTTCAACCGCCTTTCTTAGAATATTCCCGAAATATTCCCGAAATTTTTTTTTATCGAACATAAGAGACATGTGGCTGTAACAAAATTTTTGGTTTCTCTATGCGTGAAATCAGTTTTGCGTTGTCAGCGCATTCGCCAATTCGCAATCAAGACATTTTTCACTATTATCCACATGAATTGAAATAAAAAACCAATTTCATGGAAATTCGTGAACTGCAAAATCAATCAGTTTTATTATTATTTTTTTTTTTTTCATTTTTTTCGGAGGTTCTCGAGCAGAAAAAAATGGTAAAATGCACGAAAAAAACGAAAAAAAAACATTTCTTTTCAACTTATTATAAACAATGAAATTTAGAAATGATATTACTGCGAATGTTGATAAAGAAGAATGAAATTTGATTTTGATATACAAAGAATTGTACATCCACATAAATTAAAGAATGAATGCATGTGAATGAAAAAATCATGAAAGGGAACCAAGTAATAGGTTGCTCGAATTTTATTTTACGGTCCTTAATTTCTTTTGTTCAACTCAATCTTTGAGAGCATATGATTGATTTTTGAAACGCTCATTATCACCAAAACTAGACTTTAGACAGAGAGCTGCCAGAAATCGGAAAATAATAATGATTATAATAGTAATGAGAATTAGGCAAATTATTTGAGTAACGTTGTATGGATATTTTGGCCAAATTTTCGAAGAAACGCTCCTCAAACTAGTACAGCACTGGGGGCCAATCGAGAGAAGAAAGCTATATGTTAAAAATACTTTGTATAGATACATAAGTTAAATTCTGATGGAAATTTTATTCCCTGGAATATGGAATATTATGACAAGTGTCCAGTAATGCAGACTTAGTAACTGGATGCGTGGGCAATGTGGCAATGAATTTGGAATATGACACCAGAACCTGACAAAAAATAAAATATCACTGAATATTCTGACTGAATATTCCCTGACTTTATAATTGTGCATAGACATTTTTTTTCAATATATTCATTCATTTCAGTTTGGTGGAGTGAAAGAAGGAGATTTCATTGTAGCCATTGGTGAAAAGGATGTTAAATGGGCGTCCCACGATGAGGTTGTATCATTAATCAAGAACGCTGGAGATGCTTTAAGTCTCAAATTGGTAACTCCGATGGATCGTAATTATTTGAAGGTAAGTGTGATGATATTTCCTTGTTTGAATATGCACATCACAAAAATTTCTTCCTTTCCCTATATATAAGCTAGATTGATCCATTATTCGCGTCATTTGTTACTTGAGCAATGAAGAATCTGGCAACGTCACATAGTTGTGGAATTTACAGTGTTTTGACGCACAAGTATTCATCCCATCGCCAAACAGAGGAATGAAAAAAGATCCATATTATTAATTCAGACAATAACACAGGGTGAACTCTGAAGTGACTGAAGTTCGTTCTCGGATTTATGAATGTTTAAGAAGATCTCTAAGTCTTCCGTAAGCCACGAAATATGACGGCTTAATTTACGGACGACTTAATAACCTGCACTCTAACTGCATTGCAAGTTGTACTTTTCTCAAAAATCAAGATGGACTTTGGGCAAGCTTCCATAAAACGATGCAAGTGGGCATTTTAGATCCAACCATAACTTAAAATTGAAAATTTTATACTTATAGTTTTTTTATGAATGAAATAAGTGAAAATAGTCTCAGGAAATATACCAAGAAATCTACAAATGATTTTTCGCATCATTATAAGTGGGTTTCACAAAACTCCGAAAGATTTCAGGTGGTGATTTCTTTTAAAAAAAATAGTTTTACATATAAAACTGTCACCCCTTGCGGAAGTATAACTCTTGAAAAAATGAATAGATTTTTAAGTTTTGAATTTTTATCTGCAGAACCGGAATAGGTATTTTTTCGAAAATTTCAATACACATGCCACTATTTTTGCAATAATCACATGTAAGGCCCGCCGTATGCGGGTGTTCAAGGTGTGCACTGGCCACGGGCGGCAAATCCAGTAACTCATGACGTAAATCGGATCAAAGTTAGAAGTTTCAACGTCGCTTTACGCAGGACCGGAAATTTTCCTAAAACCTTCCCATCTAATTTTTCCGGTTCTTTTCTATTTGTTTTCACAGAAATTCTTCTCCCTTTCACTCTCTCATTCCTAAGTTCTTTTTTCTGTCTTTCTGACAGGAATTTTAAGTCTTCTTTCTATTCGATCGTCGTGATGTTTTTCATTCGTTGAACCATTTTCTCTGTCTGTTGAAGTACTATTTCCTCTATAGTTTTAAATTTCGATTCTTCTCTGATCATTGGCGTCCAAAAAGGGGGCGTAATGGGGGTAATAACTCCTCTCCAGGAACATAATTGCTTTCAAAAACTTAAAAAAAATAAGTCATACAATCATTACATTGGAACATATCATGACAATACAGGGTGTACCAAGTTCGACGGCCCATTAGCCGTTTCTGGAGACCTGGACCAATTTGAAATCTGAATATTGTTCGACATTATCTACCGAGCTAAAATATTCTTTAAGCCTGACCACTTTCATTTATACAGGGTATGAAAAAATGTTCAAATTTTTTTTTCTATTTTTTCGTTTTAAATCTTTATTAATCGTTGCATTCGTCGAAATACCTTTCAAAATATGAAGAAAACACTGAAGAAAAAAGGGAGATAAGAGTATTCGGTATTATGTTTGTTATTTCTTTTTTTTTTATATCTTATGCACGAACCGTTTTCACATTTTCTAAGTCGAAAATAGTGGAAATATTGTAAATTTCTAGAATTCTGAAAAACTCATCACAGGGTGTATCAAATGTTGGGTCAAAAATTGGGATCAAAATTGACCCATAACTTTCGTTTATCGAATCAGAACCCCATATTTTTATGATTGCGTTCGATTCTGTGAAGAGAAATGATGATAGTATTCTAACATGTTAACGCTCCCCAAAATGAATACTTCTTCAGGTATTTAGAGTTTTCTGATTTTATGTCGTACGTAGAGACAAATTCATTTCATATCAACAAAAATCGATATTATAGAAGAGAATTATTAAATTACAAATTCACTAGTGAAAGCCTTTTTTCTGAATTCATTTATCATTGTTAATATGAAAAAGATTTCATGAATTAGTACGACATAAAATCAAAAAATCCTGAAAAACTCAAGAATTATTCATTTTAGGTGCATTCACATGTTAGAACACTATCATTATTTTTCTTCGCATAATCCAATGCAAATATCAAAAAATAGGTTCTAATTCGAAAAACAAACCTTGTGGGCGAATCTTGGTCCCAATTTTACCCAACATTTAGAACACCCTGTGACGAATTTTTCAGAATTCAGGAAACTTACAATATTTCCACAGCCTTTGACATCAAAAATATGAAAACGGTTTGTGCATAAGATATTTATTAGAATAGGAATAAGAAACATGATACCGAACACTCTTATGTCCCTTTTTTCTTCAGTTTTTTCTTTATATTTTGAAACGGAATTTATTCACAATTGAATACTCAATCAAAAGTTGAAAAGAAAAAACAGAAAAAAAAAATTGAAATTTTTTTTTTCATATCTTGTAGTACTCAGGCTCCAGATCCAGGTCTTCAGAAACGTCTAATAGGCCGTTGAACTTGTAACACACTGGGTACATCCTAAATTTTTTACCCCCCCTGGAAAAATTCCTAGCGACGGCCTTGTCTCTGATATAATAATTGCTGATATACCATAGGACACCAATGAGTACTGCTCTGATTGCTGTATTCAGAGTATTTTCAAGTACCTTTTTCTTATAACTTTCTACGTCATGTTTACATGAACACAGGGATGAAATTTTAGTAGACTGAAAAACCAAATACAGAGTGAAATTACATTTTAGCATCCTAGATCGAACAATTACTTTATAATTATTTAACTACTCGAATAATTATTTAGTGAAGTAACATACATATTATGACAATAGGCTTCTTCGTAGATGAATTTCATTATTTTTCAGCTAATGGATTCGCAGGGAACAATAACTCTTTCAGTACTTTTAGTGTCGTTCCTTGTTTACCTTTTGGAGTTTCATGTATAAATTTTCTGTTCTGTGAGTTTATAGACATTGTCTAAACTTCTATAAAGAAATAATAGTAATAATCATATTGATTACTATGAAAATACAGAATGGAATCCTGACCTCTTATTAATTTGTTGCGAATATTTTACCTCACATAATTCATTAACGTCTATGATAAAATACTATCATGGAATATAGATTACTAAAAAATTCAAATCTAACTCATTCATGTCTGTTCAAACCTCATTTCCGTTGGAAAATTTATGACGCAAGATCATGCCTCCAAAGTTTACAATGAATATTTATATATAATCGGTTTACGCTTCTTCCAGCCATCAAAATCCACCAAGGGCTCCCTCTCAACACACAGTAGCAGCTCCGGTGTGTCCAGCGGTATGTCCAGTCCTTCTGGTTCGATGGCGCAACACAATTCCAACGGCAAAAGACTCCACTGGAACCCGTTCAAGCGTCACTCATCATCCCGCGAAGGCAAGGACTTCTATGATAACGTGATACTGAGATGATCCAGATCTTACTCGAAACCGCTCTACGTCTACGATCTGCATGGAATGATAAAAATTTTTTGAGCGAGAGCGACATTCCGAATGTGCCAAAACCGGTCCATAAAATCAAACTTTCCATAAAACGCAATATTCGATTTTGAACGAAGTAATCTGAAAATTGAAATGAAGATCGATAAAAGGAATTGCAGCGTCTTCTTTGAAAACGGTTTAATGTAGAAAAAGTCGGTAGATAATGTATTATATTCTGAAGCTATTGAATATATGAGACCAAGGGTCTAATGTACTGATAGATGATAAAATATTTATTTATATCTTTCTTCCTTATTCATCTCACATGTATCACAGTATCATCAGAAAGTTCTTAATACATCTAAATCATTAGATATATTCTGAGCTAACAGGAATGTTGATGGAAGAAATTATTGGAAAGGCAATAAATTTGTAAGAGAATTTTTCTATTGATACATGAAAAAGATAACGATGGGAACATTCTTTGTTCAGAATCTGTGAAACTATATCTATACAATTATAGTTAGTACCTGACTTTTGTGACTTTCTTTATCACGTCTACGAAAACTATCTGCTGGTTGGATAAATCATTCGGAAGCCTTCCCTTTCTAATACATCTTGTTATTGACATTCCGAAAGTTCGTTCCCTTGTATTACCACTGAGTCTAATCTGAAATGCTTGACATTTCATGATTAAGAAGTATTTCTCATCCATTTTTTCAATATTCATCATCATATTATAGTTTGTAGTCTTTCGCCAATTTGTAAATATAGTGTTCTTTTTGAACTCATGCTCCATTAAATATATAATGAAATCGAAGTTTAGTCATATACTGTACCTACAAGATACAATTTTTTGATGTTGTTAATTGTTATGTAAAGTATTATTTATATGAATAAAGATAATGAATTATACTTATGCTTTCATTTTATTCAGTAGCAAAAAACGCTGTTTTCATGCAGAACCTACGTATTTTGAATATTTCTCCAAAGAGTTTGATTTTCAGAAATTGAAATTTCAAACAGAATCTTCTAAGTTAAACATAAGTAGATCATGAATAGGACATCAAAATTTCCCATAGCTTTCGGAAGCTGTTCAATTTATTTGAACCTCTGAAATATCTGCTTCGTAAAAACGATTATCGTGAAAAGTGATGTGTGTGAAGTTGGCTGAGCAAGGTTTGTGCTTTACAAGTACTGAGTTGTGCCGTTCGAACGTTTTCCGAAAGTGTTTCTGATTTCCTGAGAAATCAGAATTAAAAAAAAAATTGCTCCAGGTTTAAATTTTTTCATCACAAATGAATGTAAAGTTTTTGATATACTAGTGCTGTCTTGTGCCATGAATATCTCCACGAAAAATGAACGTGTTTCCCGGAAAATTACGAAAAAAAAGTAAGAGTCAGCCCAACACTTTTTTGAAGAGAAAATATGTTCAAAAAATCGTGCTTCTCGTAGGTGAAGTTGCGATGTTGTAATTTTTACGAATAATCCGCTATTTACCCAAAACATGATGGAATTAGAAAAAAATTTAGCTCAGCACATTCTTTTTTCTGACGAAAATTGTTTCTGCCTCAATTGTGTCAACCTGTGACGGTCAGAGTTTCAGAAAAAGTTTTTTATTTATATGGAGAGAATTCGAAAAATTGTGGGAGAATCAGTAAACCTAGCAACAGTGTATGTGAACTTGGACCAGCAATTTTGTATTATCGAAAAAAATTCTTTTTCATTCCATAGGGTTCTCAAGATTTTGCACAAAATATGTCTGAAATTGCCCAGCACTCTTTCATTCCGGAAACAAATTTAGTGGTGCTGAATTTTGCTAGGTTTGTACAGATATTCACAAAAGATATTACACACTGATTTTTCCATGTTCACTGAACCTGTTTCGTATGACTATTCCGAGATTAGACTTGGTATTGGGCTTCTTCGATTTGCAAGTTTTGAGCAGCTCATCAGAACGCTAGAAATGAGGAGGCAGTACAGGTGTTAACGAAGACTTTAAGCGTTATTGCAAGAAATTTCAGGCGAAATCACTTCTCCCTTTCGAGTACCAAATTTTCCTAAATCGGCAAACTTCCCTCGAGTTGGGACCACTGGTCCCATCACGGCATTAGCATACTGTGTCTATGTCTATCGTGAATGAACCTACTCGGCGGTAGGGAATTCCCCTGTATTTGTATTTTGTATGTGGTATTGTGGGTAGGGGCCCCATTATCCTAATGTGCCCAGGGCCTCCAAGAGGTTAAAGGAAACCCTGCCAATTGCTATTTCAACAACATTGCACTTTTATTGACAGTCATAGTGATGTCGCAAATATTCGTTTAACTTTCAATCGTTAAAAGGAAAGGAAGTAATTCAAGCTCTTCCAACTTTCGAATAGTCGGTGCAACCTTGACCGTGTTCATTTTGATAAAAACAAGATCTATTTCACTACAGTATTTAGAATATTTGATGAAAAAATATATGAATAAAGTTCGGCAAGCACAATTTTATCAGCGAAAATTCTTCTCAATTTTCCCTATGAATTGGCGCCATCTTTGAAAGGAGCCTTTTGCATGAATATATCCGAAGGGTCTCGAATATTCAAGAATAGATTCCTACTGCGAGGATTCCGACGACGTTTCGCGTCGCTAGCGTCGCTCTTCCTGTAAATAGTCGGGAACAGAGTTTGACGTCATTATAACACGCGCTTGCTTGATACCTTGGTCAGCATTGATTATATTTCCCATTCCCGTTTCATGGGAAAAACGTATGTCAAGCCAATAGCACTCTGACAGATATCAAGCAGTTCTTCTCCACAATTCTATTGGAAACCGTTGTTTGATATTTGAACGTATAGTTATGATCTAGTGTACGAGTGTATTTCATTATTTTGCGAGCGTGTAAACAGTGTGTTTTGCGGCTGAAAACCTCTTTTCATGGGTTTCAATGAAAAAGAACTGGAAAAGCACAATAATGCAAGTAGAAGAGGATATGTCAGGACTTATTCCAGAAAGGATTGAAGAACAGTAGAGAATTTTCAGGAAAATTCAAATGAGATGAAATTATAGTGGATGGTGGGAAGCTGGTGATCCAAGAGGCAGAAAAATGGGTAACTCTTGTAGTAGTGGTCAAGCTCATAAGGATAAAGACAACATGTCACAAAGATCCGAAGAGTAAGTACTCATTAACTTCATGCCAGTACAGCAAATCAGACTGCAGTAAAGGCTGTCTGTGATTCCTCTTGTTTCTGAATTGAAATTCGAACAAAGGTAGATTCGATCCACTAGTCATGACTAGAAAATATAGGTTCTATTATCATCCACAAAAAAAAACCAAAATGCGTATCCCCAAAGAATTAATCCAAAATCGATGGTTTGACTGCAAAACATCGTAACCCCAATGTCATAGATAATTGTTCAGAGCGAACGCCATATCTTCTGGTTCTAGTAGTCGGTACTTTCCTTCCTTTCATTTTTTATGTTCTTACTTCATTGAACAGAATATCCAGAATAATTTTGATTCTTCCGAGAGATGAGTTATTCATATTATAACGGTGTTTTCATATTTAAACGCTTCCTACTCAGATGGTCAAAATTCCTGCTCTGAAATACTTCAAAATGGCCTATATCCTGAAGATGTTTCAATCGACATTCAATGATCTCACCAAAGGTGAAATTAATCAATAATTTCAATAATAGGGATGTTTTTTTCACATGATGGCAGAATAATATGATCTTAGAAATGGTGCCGGTTCAATACTAAGGCTTCATAAGAAGTTTTCGTTCTTTATACTTCCTGTGAAAAGTTTCATATTCCGCAATTATCTGGGAAACTCTGAAACACTCCATTATTTTTCCAAGTCGTCGTTTCTCTTGCAATTATTTTAATCTGTTTTCTAATCCTTTTAGCTATCATCTTGAAATTTCTGTCGGTACGGCCCTGATCGTTTCTCTATTGGAGATTTCATCACAGTTATATGGTCAATTGAGCACTAAATATCAGCTATAGAGGATGTATATTGTATTGGAAATAGGTATCAAGTACTCGGGAATTTCATACATTCATTTCAACTCCATTTCGAATAAAATGTTAAATGTTTTGTGCTCTGGCTGTTTGAGCATATCCATGATATTCCGAAAGTTTTCAGGGTAGTACTGGAAAAAGTTTCCAATATAAGCCAAAACCAGTTGAAAATATCGCAATTTCAAGGATATTGCGAGAATATGTGTAGTTCTATCATACAATCTCATCGTGTGAAGCATTGGCGACAATGAGTTTATATCTCTGTTCATATCTTTAAGATCCATAACGAACTAAACAATATATAATATTTCTTCACTTCAAAAGTAGTAGATTTTGAAGATGGATTGTGGAGTAGTTTCAATTGGAGTAGATCTGGGATATTATTTTATTAATTATATAAAATATCACACAAAGAACAAGTGTAACCCAATCCAACTAAAAACATTTTTATGTAGAAGATGATACATGAGACTGACATTACATTATCAAAAACTTATCAGATCTCATGTAGAGCGAAGCTGCTAACTCAACATGCTTTAACTTTACAAGTTCTTACTTCTCAAATTCTTTTAATCTAATCACAAACCGTGACTTGACCGTTTCGTTACTACTGAAACTTTTGTATAACAAAAATGTAATAAACAGTAAATACATCTTGGGACCAAGTGGTTATGATGGCCAAGCTACATATTTTGAATAAGGCGAAGAGTTTGCCTGCACAAACACAAACGTCATCGCGTTCTTGATCGATAAGCCAAACTTGTTAAAATTTTATCAGTTTGCCGGAACATGGGTACATCTTAACATCTTGCCAGCAAACTGGCGCGAAATCCTAACAAATTCGGAGTCGACGATTGATCATCCATTTTCCGGCTAATCGGCCATTGAAGCGATAACGTTACTCGTACAGTAGTTTTGTCCTCTTTCGTCCGGCAAAAATCGGATTCGGTGTGAGCGAGCCGTATCAGTTTTGATGATCATCAGTGAGTGAATGAGTAAGTCAGTGACGAATTCCGGAATTTTTCAGATATCAATAAAATCTGAACGGTAAAAGCTATGCAATTGAAACTTTCTATGGTTGATGAGTCCGTCATTAGCATGACATCCCCAGAATTTTGTTGATCTGGTATATTAATTCAAGTCATCCGTACTTTGCGAAGAAGGAAGTACCCGTGCGCTCGAAACCAAACTTCATCAATGGAATGAAAGGAATGAACGATAATCGATAAAAACAAAGGAAACTATCATAAAAAAGTTAACATGTTGAATTTGAATATATATAAAATACAGAAGGACTCATCTTATTTTCATATCGCATCATAAGACCTGGGTCGATAATTTTTAAGACAAAAAAAAATTATAGTAAAATGAAAGCCATTGGGAAAGAAAGGAATATACCAAAAATAAAAGGAATAATTAATTTCGGGTATGTGTGTTCATGAAGTGGAAGGAGGTGAGCTTTCAAGAGCAAAAACCGGTTAGTCTAGATTTCCGGAAAACTACAATTGTTATGGAAAGAAGTTAGATGGAAAAGTTCTAGGTTATTAAAAGATTTTTAATTGTTTTTTCGCACTATTTCCACATAATTTCAAAATTGATGTGCAAAACAGAAATCGTAGGGTGTAACCCATACTTTTTTATGTCCTAAAATTGATTTTTCTTCATTTGAAATATTTTTTTTCGCTTTAGACTGACTCGATATCGAAGAAGCAGCCTAATATTCAATCGAAAATTTTCACGTCAAAATATCTGCTTTTTCAGAAAAAAATGTGAGCTTTTTGTTCGTTGAAATTTTTTCTTTCTGATGGTTTTAAAAAAATATACATTACTATGGTAATGTGCAAATAACTTTGCTGCAGCAGAACATTGGATGTTACAATTTAAAATGTGGCTGGGTCTACGTCGCTCAGGTGATATTTTTCAATGAAAGAAAATTTAAAAGACGATATTCCGAAAATAGGAAACTAAAGCTGTAAATCCAGTTAGGTTAATATCTTACATACAGGAAGTCTATGTATAATGTTGAAGAAACTGATTCCCGTTTGGTCCTGTTCAAAATAGTTTTTTGGTTATGCAATGGATATGACGACTATGCAGAACTAAGAGCTTTCACCAAATATTTTGCACGCCTTTGCCGAAGATTCACTCGTTGACATGTAACTAAATTTCGAAAGGAATGTCGACAAATTTATTGAATTATGACGTATTTGTGAGCACTGGGAATCGTTCGCCGCAGTTGCGGTAATTTATCACAGGCAGATAGGAATAATTAGGGAATGTATGCGGAACCTTCGATCGAATGTTTTCATTAACAAGGTTTTTTTTAGGTGTCCCATAACTAATGAATCAAACGACACACCATGATAGAGTAGACCAAATGCTATCGAATGACACCAACATTAGTTCAGCGAAAATGTACCGTTTCCATAATAATTAGAATTTTATGGATATACCTAATATTGCCGATTCTCGAACAATTTTTTCCAATAGCAGAGCCAGTATGTGATTGAAGATAGCAATTTTAGCCGATATTTGTCCTAGATTATTTTATTATCACCTCAAATTAAAATTATTCCGAATAGTTAATCGAAAACCTTAATAAATGTGAATTTGAAGAATTAGTTTTTCCACATAATTTTCATTAGTATAAGTAAACAATCTCTAGTTTCAAAAAATTAAACCATTTTCTTATGCGATTAGTTTTAAAAACTTCCCCATTTTCTGGAGATTAAAAAGTTGTAAATAACATTAACAAAATTTCCTTAACTTATTATCTGGATACAAAAGAGATTTATGTAGCTAACACGGTGTCAGAAAAATTTGGATTTTTGGTATTTTTTGCTATCCATGATGCGACAGAATCGCAGATGTGTTGGATAATCCCTGGGTTCCAATTTCTGTAGATGCTGGACATGGTAAGGGTGGTGTCCATACATTTTTAATATTCTATGGGTGGTAGATGGTAGAATACCAGTTCGCCGCTCAATGTTGCGAGTGGAGGTGTCGGCTCCTCTCCAATTACGTTGTCTTCGTCTGACGTTTGTAGTCTCCCAGTTAATGACCATGGTCAACTCTGGGCCTTCTTACCAGCTTGTTAGGGTTGATGGATTCTTCTTATGAGCGGGATGTTGGCGGTTTGGATAACGCTGAGCGCAAATCCTTACTGCTTCGCTTGAGTTGACTACGACACCACCTCTTTTGCGGTTTCCTCCGTGAATGAGATATCTGTATGCTGTTTTTCAGTGTAAATCACTCGCTTCACTTCTAATAAACACTAAACATACTCACAATTAATCAGAATCCAAGTTAATGACAAGTCCTTATCCACAGTGTTTTTTCTCTGCAGAGGAGAGCACTCCGAATCATAACTGGATTAAGATTCAGAGACGACCGTAAAGACATGTTTGTAAGGCACAAAATTTTAACAGTACCTGGTACTTATATCTATGAATGTCTAGTTTATGTGAAAAGGAATCTTGGAAATTATATTACTAGAGACCAAATTCACTCATACTCTACTAGGACCAGAAACAATCTTGATATAAATTACCACAGACTAACCAAAACTCGAAATGGAACTGGATATTATGGAATCATCCTTTACAATGCCCTTCCAAACAGGATGAAATTATTGAATGACAATAAATTCAAACATAAGGTCAAACAACACCTTCTCAGAAACGCCTTTTACTCCATTACTGATTTTCTAAACAACAGTGATATATGATACTTACCTTTTTATCTTGTTTTCATTGTGTACTTAATCTAAATTCTTATCTTTTGTCTGTATGTACATGTTGGTATATTTTTCAAATATTTATTATACCATATATTGTAAATCTTTGTTGACTTGTGTAAATACTCTGTATAAATGACACCAATGAAAAAAAAAAAAAAGTCCAATCGTTAGGTATCGAAATGTTCGGTGGACACAAGAAAATTTATGCTCAGAGTCGGCCAAATCGCCGAAATCCCGTTATGACGTCTTTATTATACTTCCTAATGCAGCGCTTGCTTTGGTTTTTTCAGCTGCTGAATATTGTTTTCGTGTTTGGTTGAACAGTGTTCATGTAAAAAAACTTGATGCTCAATTGAATTTTTCTATGAGGATTATTACTGGTACTATCAAGTCTACACCTACTCCTTGGTTACCAGTCCTCTCAAACATTGTCACTCCTCATATTCGCAGAGAGATAACAGCTTTGAATTTTGGAACAAATTCAATTCCTTTACAAATTCATTTCTCATACTCACCTATATTCCAGATGATAAGGTCCCCAGATTGAAGTCGCGTAAATCTTTTTGATCAAATTTTCTGATTGATATGATACCAAGAAATTTGGCAATTTGAATGGAATGTATCCATATGTTTCAATAAAGATCTTATTTCTGATCCTTCCATCAGAGTTCCTGGTTTTGACCTCACCAGGAGAATATGATCTGTTCTGAATCGCATTGGAACAGGCCGTGGAAGATGCAACAGCATGCTCTTCCGATGGAATTTGGTTGAGAGCCCTAGTTGTGAGTGTGGGGTTGTCCCATTCATAAATTTCAAGATGGTTTCGAGGCTATACACAAAGTAACAAATGCATTTCTGAAATGAGTGGTTAATTTCAAAATAGTTCAATTTATTCTAAATAGTTCATTTCTTTTCTGCTTTTGTCTTTTTTAATTTCACATTAAGAATTGCGGGCCGTTTTTGTGAAGAATCTGTTTATCTGAGCCCATCAACGGAGCTGTTCTCTCAGATCACACTGATGTCTTTCAAGATTTCTTGATATTTAATATTTTAAGTAATTTTTTTTTCACGGGCGGAGTAAGAGATTTTTTTTCAGCTGAGGTTTTTTCCCTTTCCTCATTCAATCATACTGCAGACCTGTATGGTTGTCCTGTGTTGCACCAACCTCAGCTAGGTACCTTTTTGTTTCAATATATATAAATAGTTCAATTTATTCTAAATAGTTTATTTCTTTTCTGCTTTTGTCTTTTTTAATTTCACATTAAGAATTGCGGGTCGTTTTTGTGAAGAATCTGTTTATCTGAGCCCATCAACGGAGCTGTTCTCTCAGATCACACTGATGTCTTTCAAGATTTCTTGATATTTAATATTTTAAGTAATTTTTTTTTCACGGGCGGAGTAAGAGTTTTTTTTTTCAGCTGAGGTTTTTTCCCTTTCCTCATTCAATCATACTGCAGACCTGTATGGTTGTCCTGTGTTGCACCACAATACATCAATATGTATTGTATTATTTTAGCTCTCTGAATCAAAAGAATATATTAGAACCCATCAACTCGCTGGTAGAATGCCCGGAGTTGACCACGGTCATCAACCTGGAAGACCAAAAACATCAGACGAAATAATTGGAGAAGAGCCTTACACCTCAACTCGCAATATTAAGCGGCGAACTGGTATTCCACGATCTACCGTATTGAAAATGTATGGATATTACCCCTTACCCTTACCATGTCTAGCGCTTACAGAACTTAGAACCATGGGATCACGCAACACATGTGCGATTCTGTTGCCTCAAGATGGCAAAAAGTACAGAAAATCCCAACTTTTCTTACAACGTGGAGAAGTTTTCAAAACTATATCCAAAAAAAAGGTTTAATTTTTTGAAACGAGAGAGGGTTTACACAGACTAATGAAGATTATGTGGAAAAACTAATTTTTCTAATTTACATTTGTTGACGTTTCAGATGAACTATTTAGAATAATTTAAATTTGGAGTGATAATACAATAATCTAGGATTAATATGGGCCAAAATCGTTATCCTCAATCACATACTGGCTTTGCAATTGAAAAAAAAAGTTCGATATGGTCTACTCTACCCTAGTGTGTCGTTTGATTCACTAGTTATGGGACACCCTCTGTTAGGTGTCCCAAAAGGGTATGGGGCATTTGTATGTGCTCTGTTGATGAAATGATGCATGAAATGAGGAGGAAGGGGTACGCATAGTTCAGTTGACTCCTTCTTGGGGACATGGAGACATATCCAGGAAGTCATCGCGCTTTTTGTGTACGTGCGTATTACCGGAACGGTGATTCTAGACGAAAACATGAGCGACCACTCCACAGCCCAAAAGTCGTTGACTGTTTTATTCGAAAAAGAAATACCCTTGACCCTTTTGAGAGACCTTGTAGTAGTCTGGACAGAAAATTCAAGGGTTTTGTACTTACAGACCGAATTTCCCTCCTCTGAAAAATGTTGATGGATGAACTACGAGGCAGTATGACTAAGCGTACCGGTTAATCATCGAGGGTGCCATGTAATTGTGATTTGGTGTATGCTAGAAAAGCTAAGTCCTAGCTTATAAGATTCCTTAAATCTGGAAAATAGGATGAATGAAAAACTATTAACTGCAGTTAGGGTATGGTAGCTGAAGATTTGTGCTAGGGTGCAATGTCTTAGTAGAAAATCTCTTTTTTTTATCGTTTGTTGCTGTTCTTTGGAGATTTCCTTTTTCAAACGCATCTATAATAATAATATAGTATAAGCGGGGGTCCCACAGCCTATGCCGCATCCCGCATTCCGTTCGCCATTTCTCTCTATCATTCCATTCACTTTCATTAATTGCTCTATCTCTCTTACTCTTTCTAATTCCCTCTCTCCATTGGGTTGTTGGTCTTCCTCTCCTTCTTCTGCTTTGTGGTATGTATTCCAAAACCCTCCTCGGCCATCGTGTACCATCTATCCTCATAACGTGTACCATAGTTATTGTCTCGTGTCTCCTCGTTCTGCTATTGTGATAACCCCCCCAGTTTTCCTTCTTATCTCTTCGTTTCTAATATGTTGGCATTCTGGAAATTCTACAAGGTCTTCTCAAGAAGTCCATCTCCACTGTCTCTATGATCTAATATTCGCTATTGATGATCTCTCTGATAGTCTATTAAAAAAATGTCAATGCATATCCCAAAATACAGACGTCATACCTTGTCACCCAACTGTTGCGCTTTTAATCGCCGTCGCCGTGGTATCTGCAGTCGACTCAGCTAACTGCCAATTCGACTCTGGAGTGTAGAGGTGATTCCATGTTTTCTCTACTGAAATAATCCGACCGAAAAAATCGTTTTTATTCAGACGAAACAGCTGCAAATTGTTCTCAGCATCATTGGCATGTTATTATTTTTGGTCCACATTGAACAAACGGGTCACCCACCTTGAAAACAGCTTTCTCATGGAAAAATGTTCATGCAAAATCAATCCCACACTTTCCTATGATTTCTTCAGAGTGTCAGCTATTTCCTGCCATTGCACGATTTGACAATGAGATTCTGTAGACTATTTTATGGTTACCGTTGTAACCCCCTTTTTCAGGTGTTGCGACCTCGTTCAAAATCTGCATACCAGTCAGTCGATGTGATGGTCAGTTTTCCTAGGGCAGAGTCCAAATACTACTTTGAGACACGATTTCAAATTTTTTCCTCTTTTTTAAAAATCTCAAAAATTGCTGCAAATTGTGAAAAGGAATGAAATTGATTGAAATAACATTTTGACAGATGTGACTTGAAGGTTGATACTTCCTATAACAAAAAACGAATTTGGTATTTGTGCCGACAATTATTGTGGATCAGACTAGAAACTTTTAATCCAATGTATTAAGAGAAGAAATATACCAGAAAAACTTTGTGTCCTCGGTGGTATAGTTAATTCACGAAAAAAAATGATATAGGGATTCGATATTTTTTTATTATAAAAACACCTGTTGAAAAAATAGAGTGAGGTTGTTTCAAGGTTCCCGTGAGTCAAATATTCTTATATGTAAAAGAAATCCTAATTATCCTCATCTCAAAGTTTCCGAACATGAAAATCTGATGAACATAGCTAAAGGCGAGATAACTAAAATGAATGAAATAGAAATCAAGTACGCAGACGATGAATTAGCACAATTAGAGAGTAGATTTTACAAATAAAAAGCTCCATCAGTGAGTAACCTTGTTGCAAGAATGCCATCTAGCAATCGATAAAGGCCGACTGCATATTGAAATTCTTCTCTTGCGCTCTTTTCATTATCGCTGAGTGGATGATGAGTTGTTGCATTCTTTATGTTCTCTACAGCAAACAGCATTTCAGTTCTTCTCTTGATATATTGTTGCCATCAAGATGTTGGTAGTTCTGATTAGTTCGGGAAATAGGCTATTAGTCTAAAGTCTAGAGTCTACAGTCTAGAGTCTACAGTCTAGACTGTCACGGCACTGTTATTTTGTCACTCTTCTCACACTTCAGAAGTACATATGTGTTCATATAAGTTCAGCGCAAAGTTGAAAAGTTGGTGTTCCACAAATAGGTCCGAGAATATTTGAAAATACTGTTTTGTGAGGGCTTTTGGAGACATAGATATTGCAGCCTTCCAAAAGCTTGTCATAGCATTTTTAACTACTGTATAATTCTTCCGACTACCAGACGCTGGATGTCTGGTTTTTGAATATCTAGGCGATTCACCACCATATTCTGTCTGGTTACCCCTCAGAAGGATGTCCACTACTCTTGAATTATTTCAGTGTCGGTTATTTTTCCAATGATATGTTCGGAGCTCTTAGTTCGTTTATGCTAGAACATCCGATTGAAGTATTTCTTTTCTGTGTTGAGTATCATGGCTTATTTTTGCAGTTATTGTTTGAAATTATCAGTATAAAAGTCGATGTGATTTGCTATCAGTATTCTGCATCAGTTTTTTGCATCTTTTGAAAGTTTCTCTCTTCAATTATCAATGCTTTCCTTTTTTCAAGAACCTGATGAGATTTGTCGATTTCGCCAAGAAGGCAGCCATAATATATTTAATAGAGGCGTGGCAACTAGCAAGGATCAGTTTATTGAGATGTCATTGCCCTGACTGGGAAAAAGGAATTATGCATATTTTTCAGGGTTGGAAAAGAACCCGGGTTTTTTGGAAAAGCTCAACCCGGCGAGTTTTTTTGGTTTTTTCGGGGTTTCATGGGTTTTTTGGGTCTTCATGGGGAGTATAAGTAGGTATAGTAAAACTCAATTAAAAATTAAGGTGAGTAAGAAACATTCATGAATGTTTTACAATCTCCTCTGCCCAGCGAACAAATTCTTAGTGGGTTATCTTAATTAATTTTTTTCATCCTTGTTAGTTCAGTTTGACTCCCATGCACTTTCCGTCATTCTCGAATTCATTTTTATATTTAAAAAAATTGAATTTGAGAATACTAGAAAGTGCAGTGTTTAAATCATTCTCATTCAAATCCGAAATAGCATCCAGTAAAAAGTGAGTTTCATTATACCTACTACATTTTTGTTAGATGGCTGTCGATTTCTGTATGTAATTTTTTTTAAATATAGTACACAACTTCTCATGTGATGAATGGAAGGCAAGGACAATATAAATTCTCCAGTTTTTGGGTGAAGTCCAGAATTTTCGAATTATTGTTAGGGTTGAGATCTTATAGACAACGTCCAACTCCGAAGAATTCATCACATCTGAAAAGACAGTTCATTCCGAACATCTGAGGCTACACCATTTCCTTATTTGACAAACTTAACGCAATTAGGCAGACTTTCGAAACTCAATGTCCAATAGTTCAGCATCCACAACTTTTTTCATATACCCGTAGCTCAGAGCTCACTTTCTTCCTTCATACCTTTTGAAAAAGACATTACTTGATTTATATTATATTCCTATCTGAAATGATTCACTCATTGGCCAGAGCTCTGTGGTGTCATCTACGTTTATGAAGTCGTCTTCCAGAACTTGTAAAAAAGCCCGTTTCGAATAAAAAATCAAACTCAACATTTTTCGCAATAATTGAATGATATCCAGATACAAAGCACTTCGAATTCAACATTCTGAGCTAAATTGCTGAATATAAGTGAAATACCCGTACTATTTGAGGATGAAGTTCTCATCCATAATAATTTATTATTCAGTGTCAAGAACATCATCGCGAAATATTTCCATGTTCGAAATAATTCCCTTCAAGCGTTCCTGAAATATCCTTGCGGATATTTACGAGAGAGACATTCTATTTATAGTTATTTGAAGTTTCGACGACTGTTTACCTACCGTTGATTCAAAGACGCGACTGTTTCGCAATTGTCAACCAGGAAAACAGGATTGTCCTTACGTTAGTTGACATTCTGACTTTCCGTCATGGGATCCCGAAATACTCAGATTCGCCTACCAATTTTTTACAGTGACTTCGGAGTGAGTTGGATTCTACAAATACCTATCACATGCTTTCCGATTATTGTTTTCATTTATATCGGTCCTTCAAGAATTTCATCTGTAACACATTAATCAAACTGCACGAGTTCTGACCTGATGATTCAATACGAAATATTTGAATATTTTTTTAAGAGTTTATAGAAATGGGAAGTGATGTGAAAAATCGTCAAAGAAGTGGTAAAAAGCCAAGTTCTGAAAAGAAATTTCTGAATTTCATTCTTTCATTCGAAAAAATCTTCATACTAATAAGAGAAGTAGTACTGAATTACTGAATAATGATTTGACTCCTATACTTCTTGAAATCTTACATAAATCTTTACTTTATACTCACAAGTTTTATCTTGAGATAGAACTGATGGAACAGATCATGCAATAGTTTGATGAATTTGAACATCAGAAGCGCCAATTATTCAAACGATATCCGTTTTGTTTTTTCAATGAAGCCATTTTTTTCTTGAATGGTCGTGTAAACTTATCGAAGGAAAAAAACCGCATTGGATATGATATTCTCTTCCAGAAATGTTTAATGCTTCGGCTGGAACTATCAACAACCGAATTATAGGATGCTACCATTTTTAAGGAACCCTGAATGGTCCAAGATACTTACAATTTCTTCGGAAGTTCCTGTTACCAGAGCCCAATTAAATATTTTCAGATAGGAATGATTTCAATATTTCGATGTTGACGTGTATAAAAAATATTTTCTCAAATATGTGGATGAGGAAAGGGGAACCGATTGAATGACCCCTAAGGTACCCAGACTTGATTCCGTTGGACGTTTTACTATCGGCGTATTCGAAAAGCAACGTGTACCAACCTCAACCGGATAATTCAGCTGTACGAGAGCATTTGACATGAGATCGCACAAATAACTGAAATTTTATTCAGCTGAATAGTTTTTTAGTTCAGGAGATGTTTAGTCCCTACAAGTTGTCCAATTCATGAGATTATAATTTGATAGTTACCTCAATAACATATTTAAAAATCAGAAATGTGAAAATAAGTTTATTCATTTTTTTCAAGCTTTAAAGCGTTTCACAAAAGTTTTAGCCCATAGAAAGTGTGTGACAGTTATGATACTATTTCAGAAATAATATTCTACAAAACATATATAAAAATCAGCAATGAAAATAAGTTACGTCATACAGCTGTGGGATCTTGGACTACTATAGACCTGATACTTGGCATTCGTACTTAAAAAAGCACAGGGAGATGTTCATTCAATATTGAGACAGCAATAAACCAAAATGTGACTAGATTGCATTCACGGATATCATATTCTTGCCCAAGCTATGCTGAGAGGTTTCACAGAATTTTGTCAATGTTACATACCGTCATGCTTGACATCCTATGAAATCCTTCAACCTTAAATTTCATGATATCCTTTCTTATAGTCTTTCAAGCTGCTAGAAGTGGTAATCCATTAACTCCAAATCAATACCTGTTCCCAGTTCACTGAAACTGTTTTTCTACTCCAATTTACTTTCATATTATGATCTCGTCAGATTTCCATATGTGCGACCGCTCTTTCAAGATACTTCATCATATTATACCTATAACTATGAAATTAGATATCTAAATAACAAACCATCATCACAAAGATATTTTGGCCGAATAAATTTAGATTTTATATTATTTTATATTTTCTATTGGTATGCTTGGCGCTATGATCGTTAGATGGAATAAATATTTGTCTCGACGATATTTGCTTGAAGAGCGTGAAATAATTGAAAACAGAAAATGGTTCCGGCGTATCGTATCAATGAATGCGATAGTGCTGCAACATAAGCCTCAAGATCTTTTTTCCGAGGAATCTCTTGGAATTCTTGTTGACAACATACTGCTATTAGATTTTCACAAAAGCCTCAATGCAACCCATAAAACACAAAAGTGGAATGCACTTAGACTTGAGTTTTCAATTTTTTTCATGAACTTGTGACTACCCTATGATAGATATTGATCTCTTATATCCTTGAAATTCAGAATTAGCTTAAATGAAACCTAATAGGTTCCAACTATTTAGCTTCCATTTTAATTATCTTAAGGTTCACAGGTTGTAGAGATATCGAACCTATCACCTTTCAAAACTTTCGATTTTTATATTTGTTCTTTCCCATTGGCTTAACTAGAAATGAGTAATTGATGAGTGGGTTCACCCCACTGGTAAAAAAGATATTTTAATTTCTTTTTTCTTTTTCATATTTATTATTATTATTTTCAGCAGTAGCCCCTGAGTATTTCACTAAAATGCTCCTGTCCATACCACTGAGACATCTGCCGGAATAATATCATTTCAAGAATGCCTCTTGCCTCCACCGAAACTTCACAGAGTTTCTGAAAAAGTCGATTTGTTTCTTTGAAATTTTCAGGGTGTCCCTATAATGAAAACCATGTATTTTGAGACGTGTATCGAAACAACACAGAGTTGAAAATGAAATTTTCAGAATCAAGAATAGAAATATATACTTTTCTCAGGCGATTCCAGTTGAGCTGGAACTCTTCAAAAAATGAGTGCTCTCCTTTTTTCAAACGCAACTGTGGATGTTGCGTATAATTTCAAGGACGCGACCTGGTTTTCCTCCTCTCCGAGTAGAGGTTTCCACAGGGAAATCAGGTCAAGCTGCGAAACAATTCGATCAAATGCTCCCTAGCGTTCCTTTTAGCCTGGTTCCATGACGTCATTCCGAGCACGTCATAGACAAAATGAGCCCACAAAAGCAGATAGAACAAACATGTCGAACCGAAGCTGACCAGAATTTGTAAAAGCTCTTTTGATAATCAACCGACACATTCTGGAAAGATTTTGTATACTCATTGACCTGTCGGTAAATTGCAAGTTACTTTTTTTCAATGGTTCGATATGAAAAAAACTACCCTGTGCTTTTGGAAGATGTAGAAAATCCGATCGAAAAAACGAATAGTGTTGAACATTGGTTATTTTTCTAATAGCTCAAAATCTGTCTATTTGATTCATGTTGGTCAAAATTGAAATATGGTCAAAACAGGAAAATTCACAGGGTTCTAAAGGAACAAATTTTCAGGAATTATTTCTCATCAGTTTCGTACGATATATCGTCAATCGAGAGCATAATACGAGAAGCCACTTACTCCAAATGTTATATAATCGGTTATCGACTAAATCAGTTTTTACTGATTTGAAAACTTTCAGTGAATTTTAAATTCCTGGAAGAATATCAATGCCTCCCGCACTTGTATTATGAATAACTGTTCTCCACCCTCGTTCTATTATACTGATTTGGATGCAAATGGGCTACTTTTTCCACCCTTGAGCCGTCACTGAAGGGTTATACCCTCGGTTATACCTCACCAAGCATGAGAAATGTTATGCTCAAATACGTCATGACATACTGTTACGAAGAGAACATTATATCGATTGAAGGATTCTGGGTAGATTCTGCTTTTTCTTAAACAGTTTTCACTCCTTATATCTGAAACAAAATCAATTCCTGCACTAATTTGCCGAGAGAAAATCATTTTGAAAAAGGTGTTGCTTTACAATGAACAAGCAATAAAAATCTTCGAACTATTGAGTACCGTTTCTATGTTCTATGTCAAACCCAATCGTGAGATTTTCAGAATCGTTGATTTAACTCAAATCATGTTGTTTTGAAGACAGTTCTTATGTTGAATTTGGAACCGATTTTTATCATTTCATGAACATAAGCATTCAATACAATTGGTTGTTTTCAATGGTTTCCTGATCATAATTTTTCCACAAACAATTTCCTCTCTCAACTTTATATTCTTTTCTTAACGCCTTTTCAAAATCTAATTCATATTGGTATCGTCTTCTCAATAAAAGCAGCCTTATCATATACTTTTCATTGTAATACTAGTTCTTAATGAATTATCCGAATCTTTTTTCATTGAATAAGAGTCAAAGGAAAAAGTTGATTTTTATGTTCTAATTTCCCAGTGAATTTTATTTTCTGTTTTCTATCAATAAATATATTCAGAGATAGTTTTAAATTGTTTTCTGCCATTCCGCCGCATCACAAAAACGAAAAGAATTCGGATTCAGTAAATAGGTATAGGTCTATAAAGTTTTCCTCGAAATATTCCATGAATAATTATATTACTCATGACTGGTGATAGTTATAACAAATTTATGTTGGTTGAAAACATCGTCTACTTGAAAATATGTTGTAATGTTGTAATCAGGCCAATTTTCAATACTTTCTGCAGTATCATGATTGTATTCCTTGTATCATGCTGCAGTATATAGTCAACAATTAATTTCGAATTTTCATGAATCGTGCCATCTATCATCTGTTCTTACGGAGTGTTTCACTAACTGTGACGTTTTTAGATAGATTACCAACTTTAAAATTCACTAGAATGTCAGAAATATTCAGATCTGAATTTTTCAACTTTTTGAATTTTTCAAAATAAAATCCTGACTTTTCTGTAATATAAATAAATGGTTTCAGAATATTAATTCCTATTTGACATGGGGATCCGATTGAGCGTAAAATTGGTCCTAAGGTGTTCATATATTGTTGGCCTGTCATATAAATGTGGAGTTGAACTTATATGATGAATTTTTTTTGAGAAATGTGAAATATTGGGAATATTTCGATATAATTTTCTTGACTTCATTCTCTGTGAGAGGAAGAAGCTTTTTATTATTTATCAGTTTCATTAATAACTTTTTTTACAACTGCCATTAAAAGTGACACCTTTAATGACAGCAAACAATGTTAAAATTGATTGTTCACGTGGAAGCGTGTTAAAAATATTTTTAGCACTCCAATTTCTCATGATGAAATCAGATGAGAAAAATTCAGCAATTGTAAATTTTTATTATCAATATTTAAGAATCATCACTTATGAACATTAATATTAATCGTAAAATTAGAACATTTATTGGACTAAATGTTCCTCAGAGAAATTTAGTAACAGGAGAAACGTTCAATATAAACTTTCACAGAACTAATTTCGGAATGAACAATCCTATGGAAAGAGCATTACGGGTGGCAAATTCGGTGGAAGCGGACCTTTTTCATATATCTATTTTCCAATTGAAACGTTTTTTTGATAGGAATATTCAATTGGTTGTATAGAAGTGTTTATGATAACTTGATCATTTTGTTTTTTTTTAATTGTTGTTATTTTTATTCTTGTTATATATTGTAAAATGGCAAAGCCGTTTATAATTAAATAAATAAATAGATAATTACTAACAATTATGTCCTGTGACGTTAGAGAGCTTCGCAACACATTATTAGAATCCTCAGCACCATCTGTACTTCTAGAAACAGGAAGTACAATATTGGATGATGCTCCAAAATTTGTTAAGATTGGGAGAATCAGCAATGACATTTCTATATGCAATGGAATGATCAACATAGCCCTCGGCTACCGTCGTAGACCATCTACCATGTTTTTTTATATCCGTAATATTTGCTCTTGATTGTGCTAGCAATGAAGCGGAGGATCTTCGAAAAGAGTGTTCTGGATATTGCTTTGGTTCTGGCAGTTTGAGGAATTCGGCAACAATAGATTGAATTTTCCCAAATGTATCTGTTTGATGACAGAAGGGCGCAGTGCAAAGTACTTTTGAAATTAGTCTACATACTTCCCAATAATACTGAAAGAACGACTGACTTTCGTTTTTGTATTTGGAACCAATGATTTTTTTGTTATTTCAATGTCTTCCACTGATAAATTACACAATTCTTCACGTCGACAGGCTCCAAATAATCCGAAAATAGTTTCAACTTTTTCGATTTTTTGGGACGATATCCTTCACCTTTCCGTTTTAAATATGCTATTACCTTAAAATATTTACTAACATCCACACCATTTTTAACAAGGGCGCTTGACTTTATCATTGAAAATTTGCTCCACAAAGTTGATGAACTCCATATTTTTTTTATTTCTTCTAAGTATGCCAGGAAAACAGTTTCACTAAAGTTCCCTTCTACATTTTTTAATTAACACCAGGCCAGGAGATTGTTATATGCAATATCGTACTGCTGAACAGAATTTTTAGGTAGGACTTCCAGATTTGCTCTTCTTGTAGACTCTTCAATATCCAGAGGAACAACCAAATCGTAACTTTTATTAATAATTGAACTCTCGACAAACATATTAAGCAGTTAAAAACCCAAGACGAAAATTGGACAGGAACGAAATTCAAATGACAGCGTCTTTTCTCATTTGTTAGTAATCATAACGTTGGCAACGTTTGCCATTCACAACAACCTTTTGATTATTTGAATATTAAAATGCATTTTGAAGTTCATTCATTGCAAATTCGCCCATTTCATTATCAAAATAGGGCAGTTGTACGAAAAAACATTGTATGGTATTTGTGTTGAAAGTGATTTTATTTTGTTCGTGAAATTATTCAATTCGCTCCGCTCATTTCACAAACTTTTTCACTCACAAAGTAAAACGTCACTTTTAACACTCATAAATACTAATATCATAAATAACTATTTTAAGATTCATTTTTATGATCACCTGAATCCATAATAGCTTCCTTAATCGGCAGGTAGAATTTCAATGTTGTTATCATTTTTCTGTTGATCGAGTAACGGTGTTGTTCGCCATTTTGTACGCTGTTAGTTCTTGCTGTCCGAATTTGTAATTGGTGGAAGTTTCTCTCGGCGAAATCAAGTGAGGGCGCCAGCTATTCTACTAACTGTAACGTCTGAATGGAGAAAATACCAAACATACCTAGCTTATCTAAGCTAGTAGCGATAATTCGACAGTCAGGATCAGGAGTAAGAGCAATTGATAATCTACACTCAAATTCCCTGGAGGGAATTATGACGGTACTGATAGGGGATGAGGGTGAGAGGTGAAATGTCTATACAGAACTATGAACACTGAGAAAACATCAACTCATGACAGATGATAGAGGACTATATGTATATCACAGTCACAGTTCATGAATCGGGGCAGCCAGAATAAATGTTCATTGATCGGGTACAACAAAGAGAGCTTAATGAGCCAAGTTGAATTATCACAGTTTATAGTTCGCCAGTCGCAATTTAAAGTCTTCTATCCCCTTGTGGTCGGGTATAACAGGCTCGTTTTCTCGTTGTAACGGTTTTAGGCGAGGTATCGGATATGTGGTCTAATCGACCGCCCTTTTGTGAAGTAGTAAGTCAGTAAGTTGGGTAAGATCGGGTTTTTTCAATGAAGGAAAGATTAGGAAGAGGTGTAATACGTCTGTGTTGTCTGTTAGGTTATCTAGCTTGGGAATACATCCACACCGACTGGACCATAGACTATTTATAATTATTTCATTTATTTCGACCAAGGCATGGAGTTTGTGAAATAAGGACTTTTGAAGATGAAGAGTGTAGAGATAGCAGCTTGGCTCTACATGAGATCTGATAACAATGTAAGAAATACGGCCTCGTCTTGGCAATATTTTACATGGAAATGTTTCTGGGTGGATAAATTTTTCATCTTTTTTATGCAGAGGCGCCCGCAGAATTTGTTCTTATGTGGGAGGAGTCAAAGCAAAATTGATACATTTTTCTACTTCGACATTTTTTTAACGTCAACAACATATGGTTATGTGTATAAAATAAAACGGCAACTGTTTTCGAACCAAATAACATTCCAGGAAAAAATATTAATAGGAACATAACAGTATATTCTGAAACAAGTTGCAGAATGAGCTACTATTCCAACACGAATGCGAAATGCATGAATGTTGATTTGCCTTCTGTAACTAGTATTAGACGGTATTTTCTCTATTCAGTTAAGTTTTGTGAGATACTCTCACTATATACATACTATACATAGGTCAAAGTGACTTTCAACAAAAAAAAGGCAGTCGTTGTGGAGTGCTGATAGAAGTGAAATCTAAGTAATATGTTAATTGTTTCGTCGAACTATTCGATTATTGTTTTCCAATTATTTTTGGTTTACAAATAACTGTTCATGATTGAGGTTCAAGGAAGTTGAAATTGGTCACTAATAATTCCTTATAAATTAAAAATTATTCGGAAATAATAATCGAATAGCTCAACGCTCCACTATACAATTCACTTAGTTTTCATTTCTATCAGCAGTTCCCGAAGACTACCACGTTTCTGTTGTCTTACACTTCTGATTAATAAAACACTATAATAGTTGAAACGTCATGCACATTGATGAGTTCATTTTATGGCCCCAATATTTCAAACTAGGAGAAAGAAATTTTATACTGTACTGAACTTCATTATCTATTAGAAAATTTGTATCGAAAACAAAAAATAGACACTAACATGCGGAAAGTCCCTTACGGAAAAATCAACTACTTAAATAATTATAGAACTTACCTTCAATAACACAATTTGAGGCAAAGACACTAAAAACGAAAAATACCCCTTGAATGCAGTCCCAACGGGTTTCGAATTCAAATACTGTTTCTCTAGAATGGGAATATAAATGAAAAGATTATATATTTTCCCCCTTCTCAGAAAAAAATTTTTTGATTGCAGAATGGACAATAATTATTGAAATATAAAAGTACCTGCACTTGCCCCTTGAAGAACTAATAAAAACAACCGTCCATAAAACGATCATCTGGTAACGATTGAGAAGAATGCCGATACGCATTAGTACTTTTATGAATTTATAACTTCTTATTGGCACGTTGAGCGCTCATGGGGTAAACAAAAATCATGGAATTCATCGTCAACGAAAACTTTCCATGATTTTTGTTCATATAGAAGTTGCTCTACGCCCCTCAGGAAATTATCAATTCATTAAACACATCTGCCGATTACATAGTAAGTCTTTTGGAAACCGAAAAATTGTTGTGAATCCGACACTTTTTTCTCTCTCCTAGGATTACATTAATTATATTGAGGGTGTCGTGCGAAAAACAAAAGGAAAGATCAAAATCTCAGGAGGAGCCTCCCCTGGCCTCCCCTGCGGGCGCCCATGGTCATAAAGATTGTGAAATAAGGACTTGTGAAGAGGAAGAGTGTAGAGTTAGCAGCTTGGCTCTACATGAAATCTTATTGCTTTACGATAATGTTAGAAACACGGCCTCGTCTTAGCAATATTTTACATGAAAATGTTTTTAGTTGGATTATTCTTTTCCTTATCAGGCATCAGACAAATTTTGACGACGATAGCTCTTTCAATTCGAAGCTTCATTCTCACCAAATTGGAGTTATATTTTATTATCTCTGCATCCATACATGGGAGAGAGACAGTTTGTCTGAAACTAACAAAGCACATCCGTTCCTGTCAGATCTCGATTGAAATTTATTCTGGGTCGGATCGTCATTTTCTGGAATGTTTTGGCTTTTCTGCGCCATTCTCTCCAACAAAATCACTTAACGGAATTTCAAATAATAATGTTTTTCTAGGTCTGGGAGCTATCAAGTGCGTGCAACTGTCCCAATCACACCCCAGAAAACCTCAATGAACCATGTGGGCAATAAGAACTGGGTACTCCTACAACCAGCCACTGCTGGTCAAAACCCTCTGCAGCAGGCATCTACTCAGACTTCACGGTCAACACAGGACGGAAACCAAGTCTAGCCAAGGCGCTAAAAGGTGTGCCCGGGTCGAGCATTTCGGGTATAATAGTTTCCTCTTTAAGAGTATTTGCATGTTGGTGTCAGTACAATTGACACGAAATGCTAATTAGGAGGTAACATTTGCTGTGTAAATGTAGAAAGTGATACTATATTATCTTCACAGCTGGTAACTATGTTGTAGGTTGTTGCTTCGTTTGATGTTGATAATTCGTTATTGCCAGTTTCATGAACGTCCATTAAAATTTAATTATTCCTTCAAGTTTGAATGCTCGATTAAACTACGCATCCATAGGTACACCGTCAATAGAATTTCATGGAGGATCAAAATTTTAGTGAATCAATAAATTTTAATGGATTTTACTCAGTTTAATGTCAGGATTTTGGGTTAGCAAGGAATTACAGCATTAAAAAAATATTCTGTGCTATCTAACCATCTGATGTTTCACTTTCATCGAAGACACATATACAGGGAGTACCAAGTTCGACGGCCTATTAGACGTTTCTGGAGAACTGGACCTATTTGAAATCTGATTTTGTTATTGTTTGACATTATCTACCGATTTAAAATATTCTTGGAGCCTGACCACTTTCAGTTATACAGGGAATGAAAAAAAAGATTTTCAAATATTTTTTTTCTGTTTTTTTGTTTTCGAATTTGATAGAGTATGCAATTCTGAATACATTCGTACTCAAACCGTTGCATTCGTCAAAAGACTTTCCAAAATATTGATAAAAAACTGACGAAAAGGGGAGATAAGTGTGTTCGGTATTATGTTTGTTATTCCTAACCTAGATATCGTAAGCACAAACTGTTTTCACATTTTTGAAGGCAAAGACTGTGGAAATAACATACAATTTCAGAATTTTGAATAACACGTCACAGGGTGTTCCAAATGTTGATTCAAAAATTGGGATCAAAATTGGCTCATAACTTTCGTTTTTCAAATTAGAACCCTATTTTTCTATGATTGCGTTGGATTCTGCGAAGAAAAATGATGATAATGTTCCAACATGTTGATGCTCCTAAAATACTAATTCTTGAGTTATTTAGGATTTTTTGTTTCTATTCATGAAATCTGTTTTATATCAACAATGATAAATGAATTCAGAAAAGAGGAAGTCACTAGTGAGTTATTTGAGTAATTTATTCTCTATGACCAAGGTCATTGTTGATATGAAACAGATCCTATAAATTTGACGGTACGTACGACATGAAATCAGGAAATCCTGAATAACTCAAGAATTATCAATTTTTGAAGCATTAACATGTTGGAACATTATCACCATTTTTCTTCGCACAATCCAACGCAATCATAAAAAATAGGGTTCTAATTTGAAAAACGAAAGTTATGGGTCAATCTTGATCCCAATTTTTGAACCAACATTTGGAACACCTGTGATGGGTTTTTCAAAATTCTGAAAATGAACAATATTTCTACATTCTTCGCCTTCAGAAATGTGAAAATGATTTGTGATTACGATATCTAGGTTAGGAATAATAAACATAATACCGAATCCACTTATCACCCTTTTTTCTTCAGTTTTATCTCGATATTTTGAAAAGTATTTTGACGAAAGCCGTTGCTTTCGAGCAGTAATGTATTCAGAATTGTATACTCTATCAAAGTCTAAAACAGAAAAAAAAATTTTTGAAATTTTTTTTTCACTCCCTGTATAACTGAAAGTGGTCAAGCTCCAAGAATATTTCAGATCGGTAAATAATGTCAAACAATAACATAATCCCAATTTTCAGATTTCAAATAGGTCTAGTTCTCCAGACACGCCTAATAGGCCGTCGAACTTGGTACACCCTGTATAATTTAGTGAATGAACTATTCAGTGCAACTGTCTCGTTATCTAATTTTCATCTTTTATTATAACAGTTTGCAATGTGTTTTTGCAACGAATACTTTTGAAGAAATGCTTATAGCAGATAAAACATTGCAACATTTCGAAATGTTCTTGCCTCGGTAATGGATGGAGTAAAGAAACAGATCTGTTTTCATTCAGAGAAGTTATTTAGAAAAAACTCTAAAGGACATAAATCAAATATCGTTTTCCACAGATTCAATGTCTCTGAGTTCACCACCAGCAACAGTCAGCCCCAAAGGTTTCGATAAGATGGAAGGATCTATACCGAAAGAAGTTGCCAGCTTAACAGAAAACCTACAAAATCTCATAATGGGAAGAATCGGTCAAACGAAGGTAGTTACGAGAACAAGAAAAATTGTCATATACGTGAGTGCTGCTGATTCACAAGGTAAATATCTTCATAAGTTTTATCTGTTGAAAAATATGATCATATAAAAAAAATTCTGTGAAAATTTCAACTTTAATTTTTTATAAATACATAAATATACCTTAGCCTTCAGAAGTTGCAGAAGAGTAAGGAGATAGTATGTCAATTTCTATCATTCCCATTCTGGGCGAATTTGTGTCTCTTTTCCTTTTTTTTTTGTTATCGTTCCTCAGAATTATTCCGCAAATGGAGGTCTCAGGGAAAATGCCATTATTTCTAATGAAAATAGATGCGAGCTAATAACCTAGTCATAAAAGTTCTGGAAATTATCACCTGGTCATTATTTCTAATGGAAAAACCATTTTTTTAATCGCATTGCTTGAATAATTTCTCTTTTCTGTTCGACAAGTTGTTTCATATTATTGATAGTTTTCGAGTAAAAAAGATTTCTTCGAAAACAGTTGAAACCATCAAATGAAAGGGACCTCCAAGTAATGTATTCTTCTGACGATAATCAGCACATAAACTTTCAAATTTTTTTTGGGGTATTCTTGGGATCATTCACAAACTTTCTCCTTCTGAGAACCTGGGTCCTAAGAGTAACGGTGGGGGGTAATTTTTTTTAGATTACCTAAAATCTCGCCTTTCAACCCGCGTAAAATTCTAATTATGAATCTAAAATTGTTATTTTTCCTTAAATTCTATCCTCCAACCTATGAGATTCAGATAATTATTAGTGTTTATTTCAACTGATAGACCCAAAGAGACATACAAAGTTATTTGTAACTGTTTGAAAAAAAAATACTCTTCATAATTGAATTGAACAAAAAATAGCAACAATTAAGAGCTTCATTCAATTTAAAAAAAATTTCTAGTTAATGAACTTTCTAACGGTATGCTACTACATCGATAAAAAAATTATTTCTGCTTAAAAATACGGATATTTCGTAAGAAGAGTGGAAATCGTTCGAAGGTGATAAACAGAACTTTTGCTGTTTTCTGGTTATAAATTTTGCTTGAACTGTTTTTTTTTTGTTCCGAATGAACGCCCGATACCTCTTTTGTGTTTCCGTGAACTTAGCACCCACACTTTCGAAAATAAAAATGTCGAAATTTTTTCTTTCATTCGTTAGTTAATCGTTAGTAACTATTTGTAACCTAAACATTTTCGTTTGTAACCGAACCCTTAATGGCGAAATTACACCCCTAAAATGCGAAGTTAGCACCTACATTTTCGAAAATGAAAAAAAATTTTTTGCATTCGTTAACACTTCGTTAGTAACTATTTGCAAACTGAAAATTTTCGTTTGTAACCTCACCCTCAATGAAAAAATGACAATCCTAATTTGCGAAGTTAGCACCCACATTTTCGAAAATGGGAAATTTGTAACATCAACTATTTGTAACATCAAATCGACGGAGTTACGATACGATGTTTTGTTACATATCTGTTCGTGCCTTAACCTTCGATAGCAAAAAGATACCCCTAATATGTAGAGTTGGCAACCACATTTTCCATTATTTTATATATTTGTTGCTCTCGATAGTTCTTCCTTTGAAACTGCTCCTACTCAATATTATATGATTTCAACCAAATCGGTAATAGAAAAATAGCACTCAGAAAATATAAAGTAAGCAACAATATCTCGGAAATTCCTCATTTTATTCAAAGTTTGACGCTTTATGTACCAAACAGCCTGTTTAACACTTTGAATAGTTTATAAGTAGTTAGTTAAATCAAAGCTCAGTCTAATGACATATTATACAAGGTGATCAAAAACAATTCCTAGAAAATTTTCCCGTCAGCTTTTTAAAACAATAACATCATATGATGTTTGGATATCATAAATCTACATGAAACAGTGCAAATAAAATATTAGCGAACAATATATACCGATAGTTTGAATCGATCAGGAGGATCTAGAATCTAGACGATTAGAATCTTTGCTGGCTGTTTATGTCACAAGAAAATCGATGAAAAAACTTGGACACACAGTGTATTGACCGATACTTCATTAGATGTTCAATCAACATGGGAAGTAATTGAAAATTTTATCGATGTACCTATAGGCAAGTAGTTTAGTACGCATCAATTTGTAATGCTTATAGTTTACCCAAAACAGAAACGAGAAGTCAACTTATAATTTGAGAGACTATATACGAGGTCATGAAACCTAGAGGTTCCATTTGACTTTTGGAATGACGAAAATATGAAACAACCATTACGGAATTAATTGTTTCTGTTTTAGACTGCTGCGTCGAGAAAGGAACTCTCCATAACCAAATATATCCAGAACTTCGGAAACTCTGTAGAGAAAGAGGATACGAACTTCATATCGTCGATTTGCATTGGAAAACTCTTCTAGAAAAACAACAAGATCACGAATTTCCTGAACTCTGTATAGGAGAACTCACAAGTATGTATCAAATGAGGATTTTGAAAATGTCATTGTTCATTCTATTTTATGTTCACAGGACAAATGGAAGTAGCTTATATAATTCCCGTTCTGTTTCTGAATAACTCTTTAGGAACTCCATTGTTGCCAAACACTATAGAAAGCACTGATTTCAAGATGGCCATGGATAGTGCAACAAGTCAATCAGCCCAGAATATTTTATCCAAATGGTAAGATAACAAGAACATAAATATAAATTCTCCTCACATGCCAGGAGAAAAATGCAAATCTTTATTATGATTCTGGAAATACCACCCGTGATATTTAATAGACAATATTAGCTCTCATTGAATATTTATTTAATGAACTAGTTCATTAATGAGAGCGATTAATGGTAGAGATATATTAACGTGCAAGTGGATCCAGCCCGTTAATAGTTCGAGACTATTAATCGCTAGATTAATAATAATGAAGTTTCAGTAGAGTTGAAACATTATTCGATTGCTTCCCATGTAGTTTATGTTCCGTTGCCCATGACAATCATACATTAAAACAGGATAAATCATACATTAAAATAGGGGAAATCATACATTAAAACGGGTCATTATTGATCAATTACATATATACGTTAAATTAGCTTTTATTTTGATATCGACGGAAAAAAAATAAACGAGGTGATCACAGGATTTTCGGTCACCCCCATTTTGAATTAAATTAATTTGACATAATATGGCCCTATCGACATGCATTTTTGACGTATGATCGAAAGTCTCAATTGTATTTTAACAAAAATGGCCTTCAGCTGCATGGCTCCCCCTCTGGGTACGCCACTGATAACAATATCAACGTTTCACGTTTTTTTTTTAAAGAAAACGGTTAAAGAAACCTGAATAGTACAGTCATTTCTAGTTTACTGAGTGGCTATCGACTTGTATCGTATAGAATGAATTGAACAAAATTTTTTATTATAATGGGAAAGCAATGCAGGAAAAAATATTCTCGAACGCATGAGTATTCGAATTGCCTTCTGCAAAAAGTATTAGACGATATTCTCCCTACTTCAGTCAAGTTTTGTGAAATACTATCGAAATTAAATGAAAAATTCACATCATACATCCCAGTATTGTATCTTGGCAGTTGGTGTAACGAAAATTGACACATCACTGAATTTGAATTGGGGTGTTTTGAAACTTGATAGGATCGGAAGTCGGTCAAAACGAAAAATATAACTGAATACAATGCTGTGATGAGTTCATTATATCACTATTTCTAGTACTGTAATGAACTTATTACGATACTGAAATAGAAAATTGTTCTTTCCAATAAATTTAAATTTTTTTCAGGTACCAATTAGATAGTGATTCCCAACCCCCTTGCTACAGATTGCAGCCAATAAGTAGTCATATTCCAGGATTCAAGGAAACCTCCGTAGAGGATAGAGAGAAGGCCTTTGAAGAATGGAGTTCAGAAATCGATAAAATTTTAGCTATTCTTATAAATGTTTTTTCCCAAGAATTAAGAGATACTTACTTGACTACCGTGGTAGAGCAGGTGAGATACAACAATAATTGACAAAGTTTGATTAATACTGTCGTAAGTTTTATTTTATTCGATTGTGTATCTAACGAAATCATTATTGAATCATATAATTGAAGACTTGGTTGAAAAATTGGTAAAGGTCACTTTTTCATATTGTTCAGGAATCGATTAAAAATGTGCCAGATGGCAGAAGAAATAATATTCCAAGGAAAGAAAATTTTCATTTCTGGAAAACTGATAACACTCAACCTATACTCTTGAAATAAAAGATCGACCAGAAAATCTACCGTCCATAGAGATGGGTTGATGCACTGGATATACCTAGGGTAGACAAGCGCCTGAACTTATGATGGGGTTGTTCCCAATTTCATATAAAAAAATACTTGGGTTTTCTATTCCTTTAATACACTCATTAGGACACAACATTTTCTAGGCCTCAGTTTGACCAGGTGCTCGTATCTGGGTCTTATCGGATCATTTCATATTATACTCTGCAGTTTCAATCGGTTCAGGACAATAAGATTAATTGTGTCTAAATCAATATTTATCTGCACAAAGATTAAGAAATATTCGAGATTATCAACTCGAAAAATCTGTCAGCGAAAATCGTATTCGTTCTCAGTTAGGAAGGGAAAATTAGTTGATATTGAAATTAATAGATATAAACCATGTTTTTCAAAGACAAAAATTGTATGGAATTATTGTAATAATACGACAGCTGCTTGAAAAAGAAACTAAGAGTCCATTTCACGAAAACCATCAAAATTTAATGATCCATTAAAATTTTAATCTTCCGTACAGGATATTTCATTGACATAGATACGTTGCTTAATGGAGAATTGAAATTTTAATGAATCTTTGTATTTCAATGGCAGTATATTTGATTTGATACTGTGCTATCTCGAAGTATTAAAAAGTTTACATGAAAAAGGAAAAGGAATGATGTTTTCCGCCAAAAATTATGGGAATAAGTTCATTGATTGCTGCGCAATTTGGCCTAGGTCTGCTGCGCATTAGTTTAATAAATGTACCTTTTGTTTTTGGTTGTCAGGAAATCAAGAGAAAATGATTTATACTCCAAATGCTGTTGAAACGGTTGTTGAATATGTCATAATCGAAAAGAGCAATTTATGTGATTCCTAAAATTGCAATATTCTCGTTTTTCGCAAGTAAATCGATTTCTGATGTCTGAATTTTTCAGGAAGTGCACAATACTGTCTTCATGAGTCAAGAAATGGCCAAAAGATGTATTTGGATGAACAGGGTATACATTCCAACAGCAAAAACTCCAGAAAACATGAGTCCTGTGGAAACAGAATTGCATAGAAGACTGAATATATTACAAAAGGATTTGAGGGCAAGTTGAATAAGAAGTGAATCAACTATTCACTAATAAAATAAACAAATTTCAGGATCAACTGGCTGAAAAACATATAGTACGCATATCTGTAAAGTACGTGGAAGGAGGTTTGAATGTTGAAATTCCAGAACACTCGAACTACGTAGAACAAGTAACAGTACATTTGAAAAAAACACTTGATAGAAATGATAAATAGCATAATAGAGGAACATCAGATGAAAACAGTACTCAAACCAAGCTATGGAATAGAAGCCCCAATATTCGAGGAGCTCAACCAACAGACTGGATTCTGCCAAAAAGCAGCTCAATGTAGTATAAACAGGGAGAAGACCATCAATGAAATGAAAGAGTAAGTATTGATCGATATCGATATTGAAAATACCATGAATTTGTACATTATTTTGAAAATAGCGCTCTGGTAATATGAAGATAAAATATGCATTCTTTCATTGATGAGTGGAACCAAGTAGGAAAGTATTGTCAGCTTCTAAATTCATAAAGAGGGAAACTGTTGGTGTACACCAAACACTTCTCACATAATTTTTGAGGTCGTTCAATGGTCATATTAGTTGATCCAAATCATGAGTTGGTACTTGAAATATCTCATTTTTCAAGTGTGGGAACAGAAGAAAATATAAATCACCTTGTGATCCTACATTTGCGCTGATTTTTATGAACTTTTTGAAACTAACCTTGCAGATTCGCCATATGTGATCACCTAACTGAATACACCGGTACCCAGTACAGCAAAAAAAAATCTATGTTTATAGCACCGTTTTCAATTTTTAAAACACGTTTTTTTCGGAATGTCAAAAAAACACATTCGTGACTTTGGCATTGGACCGACATAATGAGAATGAAATAGTTCATTGAAGTCTGTAACGATTATCCATGCTTCTCTAATTTTCTCTCCTCTCTCATCAAAAACGCTAAATAACTCTTCTCATACAACTGTCATTTGAAGTGACACTTTTCATCGAGCGATAGCACTCATATCTGTCACCCTCGTGATATTCGTTGATGTTAACATCCAATTTCATGAGACCCTCTTTTTCAGATATATCACCATTCCCACCAGTTCACCTCTAGTTTTGTTCGGACCAGAGGGTTGTGGCAAGACCACACTCTTAGCCAGAGTAGCTCAGTGTTGTTCTCAGTGGATACCCGAAGCCTTCCTCATCTTTCGATTCATCGGAATCAGCGCACAATCAAGTACAATCGAACAATTATTGAGTTCCATTACCAACCAGTGTTCAATTCTAACGTACGGTCATAAGTGTTATTGCACTCACGTAAGTGAATATCTCTTTAACAAGTACCTTTGGTCGTGTCAGCATACACGGTGTTGTAGGAAAGATCATAAATAGAAAACATCCGAGTGTTTTCAGTTTTTTTCTGCTCAGGTGAGAGCAACTCTTTAGATGAAAGAATAATACAAATTCCCAATATATATGAAAAAATGACATGATATTCGTCTTCCATTGATATTCGTCTAAATGTCAAGTTCAGTTTAATCATTGTAGTTGAACAACTGTAGGTTAATCCAATTTGAATCATATTTTCTTCAAACGTTCCAAGTCTCGTGATGGCCCATACTTCTTTTCTATTTTTATTCTTCCTTTTCTTTGAAAACACACTCCGACGGCGTTTGCATAAAACTCAAAATGGGTTATTGCTTTTTACCCGATGAGAATTGATGTTTGTTGAGGAAGTCAGCGAGAGAGGGTTCAGGGTTCAGACATATTCCGCTAGGTGACACACCCCTGTAGTAATACTCAGATGTGTCTTCTTGCGTGGTATGAAGTACACTTGCCTCCATAAGGTACGTATTTGGTACCTCTTACAAGAGGCGGCTCATGTGTCCCGTACACTACGTAGAAATGTAAGAGCGGCTCAATTTCAAAAACTGTACCACCTCAATTCGAATGTCCCACTAAGCGACTACGCATCGGTGAGGCGATCGAGAAGAATGCTACGGAATTACGAATTACGATTACGGGTGAGCCGAAAGAAGCGATAAACTTCCGAGACCGACTCATTTAGTAGATTCGGTGATGCAATGATGTTGGGGGGGGGGGGGATTCGACAAACACATCGGATCGATGTTGCAGTTCTCGACCATCAATTTAGATTTAGAGTCGAGAATGGCAGCACTTGTGAGGACGTATGTATGCGCCGGAGCGCAATCCGAGCGATCTGATTTCTGACGTGTTTTGCCGAACACCCCAACTGAAGTACTAACAATAGAGTGACCCTATATTTAATAGCTTTCATGTTGAAAGTAGCTACTTCCCTCGTTCCTCTTCACAAGTGTGTCTTGTTATAACGCAGAATTGTTTTTTTTTTTGAGGTAGCTCCTTTGACCGTTCTTACCGGCCGAATATACAGGGAGTTTATATTATAATGAGAATATTGTTTATTCATAGAAGAAATAATTAAAGTCACATAATCCCTATAAATGTTGAAATTGCGAATTGAGACGATTAATATCTGAGTTAGGTATCTCAAATTATGTAATAGACAGGGATATCAAAAAATCATGAATTAATGCAACCAATCCGAATAATTATGAGACGCGTGAAAATTAATTGAAGTCATCTTAATTGCGATCGAGACAAATCTATCAGGTTATTTCAGCGGGAAAATATATTCACGTAACGAATTATGAGAAATAAGTGGCTCTTGATGTTTCAGAAGCAATTATGCTCTTAGGGACTTTAAGAGACTTGATAGAGAATCGCTGAAAGTTAGATATATGATGTTTGAATATGAATAATTCGAATGAAGCATTGCGATGAAATTATTATCCATACAGATTCGAATTATTCGAAGATTGATTTAGTGCCGTATCGTTAATTGGGATACTTCGAAGATTAATTAATTCGAAGAACTAAGCTAGTTCAGGAGACCGCCCATGAGAAATTCGGATTGGTAGATACAGGTCCTGAGACCAAAAAAATTTCGGTAGAGGAATAAAGGCGGTCCTAGACTGAAGTGATAGTATCAACTTGAAATTTTATGCATCTCATTCCATTTTTGTATTATCGATATGAATAAAGGAGGAAGATGCATATGATTTAACTGTTCTGGGGGCAGGTAATTACCCCCATTTTCCCCCTCTCTAGGACCGTCATTGGGTAAAGAAACGCGTTTGAGGTACCACCCCAAAGTGGTGGAGAAAATATTTTAAAGTTCTGTTCATAGAATGAGAAAATAGTGTATCTGGGGATCTTGGGCGGGAAGGGACATCCTTAGATAACTCGGGTGACGGGAAGGTCCGTCGAGAAAATGGTTAAGTCCTAGTTTTGGTAATTGGGAAATATAAGGTTGTTTCGAAGATCGAAACGGGAAACGGTTAAAGTCCGTTGGGGGAAAAAGGAAAAGGTTTTTGTTTCGTAGTTGACGAAATACTAGGTAGCTTCGAGAAGTGAGAAAGCGAAGTAGTAGGTTATTGTGTAAAGGGGAATTTTTCGTGTTGTTCAGTTAGGATTTTCTAGTCGGGAAGCGTGATCGGAAATTAGGGTAGTTGTTCACGAAACGGGAGTGAAGTGTTTCGAGAGTGGTTTATTTCAGAGAATTTGGATTATATTTTAGCGAAGGAAATCAAAAGGTCAGAACTTTTCAATTTTTATTGATGAGGATATTTTGAGTCCAAAAGTCTTGCCATCTCTCACCTCTTATCAACTCACAACTTATTTTTTTAGTATTATGTCATTTTGTATTTTGGGTAATTAGGTAACCCAGTGAATAGCGAACTTATATTTTCTTTATGAAATTTTATTAGACAGTCTGAGGTACAGACGTATGGATTAATTAGATATTTCATTATCTTTTTTGTTGATATTTTGGTAAATTGATTTTCATGTAAATTACTTCACTGCTTTCAATTATCCCTAAAACTGAGAACTCTCTACGAGAAAAATAACACTAAGACCTTCTCATTTCTGGAGAAGGCGTACCCATCCTCTCTCCGAGGTGGAGAGAGCCAAATTTTGTTGTTAGGTTCACGTGAAGCCGCTCTCATTTGTCAACCCCCTAAACATCTTGACAACCTCGTATGAACAAAGTCACCTTTTATACAAAAAAAGGCAAAGCTCATATAGGGGTGTCTATTACAATCAGACAAGAATACCTCGTCGGCATAATGCAGTCTCAAAAAAAAGACCATAAAATCCCAAACGTTTCAAGAAACTAGTATAGGATAATTACTTATATTCACCTTACTGAGTAGCGCAGGTCCGGACTAAGAAAATCATATTTTTCTGCTCTTCAGTCATAAAACACTGAGATTATGAATTTTGTGCCAAAAATTCAAAATAGCCGGTACAAAACGGCAAGCCAATTGTTTTTCATTTATTCTGATTCAATGAAAAATTAATATACAGGCTTTTGGAATAAGAGATTTGGAAGTTTTGCTGATAATTCCCGAATTATATGTGGTAGTGCCAGAATCCACATTTATGATTATAATCAATTGAAATGTTCTTCGTGAGGTTTCTATATTTTCTGAAATTTCTTGGCTTTGACCTCGGAATTCTCTTTTAAGAACATTTTCAATAAAGGAAATGCTTCCACGATTCCAGGTATATTTATATTTATATGATTGTACCAATTAGTTCGAAAAACCTGTTCCACTTCACTCTATGGAAAATTTCAGAGTTTATACAAAATTTGTTTTTCAGTTTAAACTGAAATATTGAATAAAATATTTCGAATTACAGAATCTGGAGACGTATAAAAGAGTATTACCCTCCCTCATCGGAGCCAGTTGTCTCCAAAGGCCGCTCATAATACTTATAGATGGTCTGGATCAAGTAAGGGCTTACAGCTCGAAAACGATAGACTGGTTGCCTGAGAAATTACCTGAAAACATCAAACTAATACTCTCCGTATCAGAAAGAAGTCCGATGTATTCGGATCTGAAGAAGAAGCTGCCTGATGGAAAATTCATCAAAATGCCTCTTCTAGGCGAACAAGAAGCGAAGGGTATTCTTATGTCGAGTGTTGTCCAATACAATCACAGTGTCAATTCTAAAATACAAGACTGCGTTCTGAAATCAGTACAAGAATGCACCTTGCCTCTATACTCTAAGGTAAGTTTGAATATATTTTGGAAATAAATAATTATTAAAATAATACAATTAAAACTTTTTGTTATGCCTCCTATAAAGAATTTCTAATTTTTGGAGTGCGAAGAAATCTAAGTTTTGAATTAAACTTCAATTAAATGAGTAAGGTTAGATTCATTTCCAAGATTATATTTAATGAACACAACATAAGGACTCCAATTTGACTCACAATCTTCAAGAAAAGTACTCTGAGTTTGAACGATAGAATTATTTCTTGGAAATGAAATTTTCAAGAGTGTGTTCAATTCGTCATTCATACCAATCGACGAAAAAAAAAGAATGAAACACATACTTGTTGTCAATCTGCGTCAATCGATTTCAGCTCTAAGCCATCATCAGTTCAGCAAAAGAGATTCCAATATTATTATAATACATTTCAATAGAGAGTCAATTTAAGAGTAATAAACCACATGTTTGTGTAGATTCAGTTGGTACAAGAATACATTCAATTAAGTGTAGAGCACATGCCACGAACTTCACAAATTATCTTCGAATAAAACAATTGGTACCTATTTACAAACACTTTTCAACGACACTACCAACACCACCATTTTCAATAAACTGGAAGGATGAAAAAACGTCAGGAACCTAACCTAGAAGAAGTATCATGGAATAGTTCCAAGTGTTTGCATATTCCGTTTCTAATACAATAAAATAGAGCAATTTCTCGCATTAAGTTTAGATACATGCGCATCTGATTTGTGACTCTAAAATTTTCAGCACTGAATTTTGTTCTGGATTCAATGTAGTGAAACGGCTCTAAGCCATATTTTCGACACTAATTGAGGGCCGTATTCATAGTCAACCCTCAACATAAGGGTTCAAGGGTGAGAGATACTCAGTACTCATCCTCAGCGGCCATTTCATAAAGCGAACTCCGACATTTCTTACCTGCCTGGCAACATCTGCAAAAGCGCATAAAATTCAAGGAATTTTTTCTCACATAGGGCATCTCGAGACATCATCTTTCTCATATACCTCTTCAAGTTCCTGGGATCTGGATATCAATTCGGGTTTACAATGAAAATAAGAACTTCTTGAGTATTTATTTCATATTTCGAATATATTTTGATGTGAACAACCGAATAAATATCAACATAACCAAAAAAAAATCGGAACAACAATGAAGAGTCTGTCAGAATGCATTGAAATAACCGTATACTCATCTCAAGAGAGCTCCCGACTTCCCTTGAGTTGAAGGCGGTAAAAATCGCACTCAACTCAGTGAGTATGATCTATGACATGGCATCAGCTACTTGAGGGCGATCTCACACTCACCCTCAAGGGTGAACTATGAATACGGCCCTGAGACTCACAGACAGACACTCGTGCATTCTGTCTGTCATCGTTCATTCATTCTAGAGGTTTCGCCAGTTGGAGTGTCTGGCATCTTCAAGTGTTATTCTCTAATTAGTTGAATTGAGCTGACTGATTTAATTTCAGCGAGAACAACTCCGGATAGAATAACTCCTGGAGATACCAGACATTCAAACTGCCGAAACGTCGAGAACAAGTTAAATGAAAAAAGGAAGGCTGAAAAAAACGAGTGACATTGACCATTACCGAGAAAGCCTAAACTAGTTCATGACTATATAAAAGTGAATGGACAACAGCATGATTTCTGGAGCGTGTTTTAGATTGCACTTCTGAATAGAATTTTCCAATTCAATATATGATCCCATTTTTTTAATTAATTACTATCAACATCTTCAATAACTAACCTCTCCAATGTATTCCTCCGCTATTTTCATTCATTTTATGCCCATATTTACTTTCACCAGGTTTTAGCTTGGCAAACCTCTTGGTGGGCAGATAAAGAACACGATATCGTACCCAAGGGCCATGTGGATGATCAACTGAAACTTATGTTGGAAGAATTAGAAACAATTATAGGAGCGACTCAAGTGGAGCATGCCCTAGCCTTAATAACTTGTTCCAAGCAATGCGTGACAGATTCCGAAATGATAGATCTTTTGGCATCCGATGAGGAATTTCAAAGCAATACTACATATAGTGAGTATGCAATATTTCTTTCAATTATCAAGGGGAAGCTAGTTATCCGAATTGTCAATATGCTGAAAAATTTCTGTTGTTACATTTCGAGTAATTTTGATCTAGATATTTCTCTAGGAAAAGTCTAACTACGGTCCTATGAATGGTCCTTATGTATGTGTAAACAATGTATGTCTAATCAGTTACTTAAGTTTCAATACAGACCAAAAGAATCATATCCTGTAATTCGGCAATTTCATGATGGGAAAAATTTCATTATATTTAATTTCTTTGTGAAAAATTCTGAATCCACCTCTTTTTTCCAGTTTCCTGGGCACCAGCATGTTTAATATGGTCCAGGCTAAACAAACATTTAGCCCCGTTTCTACTGTGGACCTTGACTGGAGGTGTCTTGGGTATAAAATGGAGGGATAATATGGTTCGTCGTACCGTAGCAGCCCGATATGAAAAGTATTTGAAACGTGGTAATCAAGTTATCCATGATTATTACAAAGTGAGTAGCTACTAGGCAAATTAAATGCCGGTACTCAACTCAGTAGATTTGTTAATTCAGTTTAAATGCATTACATTTTCATTCTCGGAGATAGTCGGGAAATTGATTGACCTGATCCTTCAACAATCAATATACTTCATTTTATATTTTCAGGGTAAATGGTGGAAAGAGAAACCCATTAATATCACAGCGAGACTAGTATCTCAAGATACATATTTAGGAAAATGGTATGCCTGTCATGAATTGTTGAGCACTGCATGTTTTTCTACAGCTTCTTTGATTTTTTTGTTGAGTTCATTTTCATTGAATAAATGTTTTGAAATGCTTTTTTTCATTTTACCCAGCATGTTTTTCGAACCCTTTCAATGAAGTTGATATTTAGTTCTTTTTTTAATATTCTAAATTCCTACTCATTAATTCCAATTCAACCACTACTACACTTTCAAAAAAATTATCAACTCAAAATTCAGAAAGTTCCAAAAAATTGCAATGAAGAAAATGAATGACCCTAAATTAAAATTGGCAGTATTATTAAACTGCATTCTTCAATTTATTCGAAGAGTATAACATAGATATCTCCAAACCCAACGTCGTTCTACGGAACTTTCATAATGTAAACTAATCTTCCTTAATGAACAACTATTGAGAAATTGTAATGCTTCAACTCAAGTGACGACAGGTTAAGCTACACTTCACCAACAGATGTCGCTGCTCTGGTGCCATTTCGTGAGGACTCTTCATCTCCATCCATTGCCATTTTTCCTCTGAAGATGAAAAACCCGGTAGGAACCTCTAGTTAAAAGTTTTGGGGGCCATCGGGGTTTGTGAGCGGTATCTCAAAGAGGTGCAGGCGCTACAGTCAAATAAGATAATGTTCAGGGGTCAGATGTGCATAAAACTTGGAGTTGTCCACTGATTCTGATACCTATATTTGAAAAAAAGTTCAAACTAACTCTGGCAACATGAGGTCGAGCATTATCTTACTGAAATATTGTACGTTCGAGCCGGTTAAGGTAAGGGAGAACATATGGATCCACTGTTTCTTAAAGGTAACGCAGCGCTGCCCTGTTACCTCGGATAAACACTAAAGATGACCTAGTTGTATAAATACACTCCCCGGACAGGCAAAATCTTTGTCAAGTTCAACACACTGTATCTTTTTTCTTGGTGCTCCGGTTTTGTTGAAATTTTCACTAAGTATAGTATTGGGTCTTGTTATATTAACCTGAAATTTACTTTGCAAAAATACCTGTAGTTTATCCGTTATAGAAGGAGAAACAAAACCTTGTTTTATACCCTCCATTTCTTAACACCCTGTGGTAAATTTGAGGCGGAAAATTTCATATCATTAAGTTTTAATTTGAAGTGTGACCTTCTCTTAACAAAATGTGTTTTGATTCAGGTCAGTATCTCCTTCGAAAAAAAAGATACACATTTTCAAAGAAAGTGTTGCATTCTTACATTTTTTATAACATTTAAAACATTACAACACCTTATCGACTAGCAAACATAAACAAACATCAGAAAATTAATAGCGTGTATTTCCTCCTCGCCTTCTCATCAATTCTACCATACGACGTGGCATACTTTCAATGCTGGGGGAGCAGATTTCGAACACATCAACCTAGCATATCCCAAACATGTTCAATTGGATTTAAATCCGGACTTCAGGCTGGCCACACCAATCGTTGAATATTCGCCTCTTCTAAGTATTCTGTTACAATCCGTGCAACGTGAGGTCCCGCATTAACAGAAATTGTTGTCCAATTAATTGGGTGAAAGGTACCCACAGCTCTCGCAACATCTTCTGGTCTCATTTTTGAAACGAAAAACTTGTAGAGAATACGCTATATTCTGCAATGACAATAAAGTGGCATTTTGTTAAGCTCTGTTTTTAATGTTGCTACGAAATCAAAGCCTACTCAATAAGATGAGGTATTGTAATGTTTTAAATGGTTATTTTAAGTGAAAAATTCAACACTTTTTTAAAAATGTGTATTTTTTTTTCAAAGCAGATACTGACGTAAATTAAAAACCATTTTGGTAAGAAAGGGTCTCACTTCAAATTAAATTTTGTTGATATCAAATTTTCCGCCTCAAATTCACCACAGGGTATTTAGAAATGGAGGGTATAAAACGAGATTTTGTTTCTCCCTGATATTACAAGACAGAATACTATACCTGGCGAAAATTTCAACAAAATCGGAGCACCACGAAAAAAGATACAGGGTGTTGAATTTGACAAACATTTTGCCTGTCCGGAATTTATTGACGGGGAGTGTAGTACCCCATACCAAACCATACATGACGCTCAACATCAAAATGAGATTGACGTCCATCTTCCTGACGTCGTCTTACCCTTCTTCGGCCATCATGTGCACTCAAGGAGAATCGAGATTCATCAGAAGAAAAGCTGATGCCATTCCACTATCCAATGTTCTCTACACCATAGTGTTCAGCAAATAATTCAGCAATATGCAAATTAATATCAGCACTGCTATAATCGAGGTGCATACTAAGCGGCAAGTCATTGTTGTCTCTCTTATAGTTAGTGAAATTCCAGAATGATTTTATTTTTTCTTTCAATGAATTCTCGACGTTTGATATATAGTCCGCCTAACATGTGGCTGCCTTGTTCTCCTAACCACTCAGCAGCCAAATATCGAGTTGTCGCAAATCGGTCTCTGATAACCACGTCTTAGACGTCAATCTTGCACTTCATTTGTGCCCCTTCGACGTCTGATGCCTCCTCTTCTTCGATTTTGAGCATTACCAAACCACGCTTGACAACATCTCATAACAGTAATTGGATATCCGTTCGTATGGTGTGACGGCGTTTTTTTCCGGGTTGCGATTTGCACCTACCACTCTCTTTCCAAGCTCACTCGGGCGCCAATTGCGATAGGTTTCATAAGGTCGAAATTCCTTACGTCGCTCACAGTTGCCCACCTAGGTAGCTTTTCTACAGTTGGAGACAAGATTCGACTCAATTTGGGATGGTAGCGATTGATATGTTTCTGTTCCTTCCACTGAAGAGGTGCGACTTTTAGCTAAATAAATAAAATACACTTCGACGAGACACACAAATACATACACTTCAATATCACTCACAATGCTGCAATACACTGACAGTGTTGAAATGGAATGAATGAGGTAGAAAGCAGCAAAGTTAACAATATACAGAACATAGCCTCAGAGCAAACACAACGGAAATGACGTACGGGTGAGAATGAAGCGAGGTGAGCAGGCGGCGTATGTGAAGCTGCGGAAATGCGTGATTTGAAAACAGTTTAATATAGGAGCGGCAGTCATTACCTTAATTATCTTTACTACCAGTGAAGAGTATACAAAGCGACGGGTGAAAAGCGGTACACACCGTCTACCTGTCAACAAACTGTCCTGTCCTGCACGCGCACGAGATCTACCGTCCCCTCCCCTCTTGGCAGTGGCTAAAATAATGGGACAGTAGAGACAGCAAGTTGCAAAAAATCAAACCATCAGTTAGATCTCATCTGGTGATTGACAGGTGGACCATGAGGCCATCCTCAGAATATCTAGAGAAGGTGCAGGTAATGAGAAAATTAGGTGTCAGAGAGTCTGAACCTCTCTGAATAACTACATCTCATCTGCGAACCTTTCTAGGGATGTAATGGTCAAGAAAGTAAGTACTGAGAAAAACTTCAGTACGATGCTGTGCAAAAAAGAGGAATAGGAGCGGGAATACACCGACCAAAATTTCAAAGAAAATACTGTTAAATGATATACAGATGGTTCTAAAACCAACACGGGAGCTGATGCTGGGGTTCACGGGGCCAAAGCCAAGTGTGCACTATCGTTAGGCTCCTGTGTCAGTGTTCTGCAAGCAGAAATATTAGCAATCGAAAGATGTCTAGATATTAATCTAGAGAGAAACTATCAGAATTGCGACATAGCTATTCACTCATATAGTCAAGCTGCTATTAAAGCATGTCATCGACTCAAAGTCGACATGGGAATGCCAGATCAAACTCAATGAGGTAGGCAAGAAAAATAAGGCCTCTTTAATCTGGGTTCCTGGTCATTCGGGAATCACAGGTAACGAAGAGACCAATAAACTTGCCAGAGAGGGTGCTCGGAAACCACTCACTGGCCCAGAACATTTCTGTGGTATATCAAAATGTACATATAAGAAGGAGTTTCTGGAGAAGGAGAAAAATGAAAGAGAAATAATCTGGCAGAATCTCCCAGGGTTGGATTGCTCCAACAAGTTCCTTCGGAATTTTGAAACTGCAAGATCCAAAAAATATTTGGATCCCAGTAAGATCCAACTACACCTCCTCACTGGCTCCTCAAGGGCATTGTCGCCTCAGAAAGCACCTGCTGAGATTGGGTGTATCGAACACCGACGAGTGTAGATTCTGTGGGGAGGAGGAAGAAACTCCTATTCACCTAGACACAGAATGCTTTGGCATTGTAAGCCAAGGAAACAATGCTTTGGTCAAGAGACCTGTAGGAGTGAGGAATTAGCCTCACTGAAACCTTCCGAGATATTGGATTTCATAAGATCTCTGGGACTGGAAGGCGAGTTGTAAAGCTTCGTCAGGGGGCACAATAGACCATCAGGTCGCAGTGGACTGTAACCCCTTTTAAACTATTAACTATTAGATCTCAGAAAATCCTATTGAATTTGAGTAGGAGAGAACAAATACACCTAAGCCTTATTTAAATCGGACACACAATGCTTACATCTTCACATCTACTCATCGGAAAACCTCCTCCGCAATGTGTCATTACCGTTGAACATGTCCTGTTACACTGTGCTAGATACCGGAATAAAAGAGATCAGCTGACTTTGCCCGCAGGAACTAATGAAATATCTGAGAGTGTCGAACTTGTCTCATCAAATTTAGATATCGAACATTATGCTAACCAAATGACCAAGCAGAAAAGCCGGTAAAAAAAACATTAAGAAAGTCTTCTGGACCTATTCGCATGCCTAATCTAGGGAGGGCAAGCGAGACGCTTGCCCTGGGCTAAAACTAAGCTCACTTTAAAAGTACACCCAATTTCATAATGAAAGTGAAAGAGACTGAAGGTGAAGTGTTGTATGTTGGAATAACTGAAATCGTTTCATTTGACCTAAAATAGACAGTTTCAGTTGTATTTAACCAAAGCCATCTTAAAATTGAAGGAGGTTATGTTATTTTCATGTCCTGTGGATATAAAGGTGCGTACAGACATGCTCCGAATGGCGTACCGCACCACGTCGCGTACATCGACGCGATCAACAAAAGTTCGCCAATATCTACACCGTGATCGCGGCTCGTGGTGCGATACGCTGTTGCACCCCGTCGTCCACACTTAGGTACGCGACGTGGTGCGGTACGGCATTCGGAGCATGTCTGTACGCACCTTAACGTTCAGGTTCAAATTTAAAATATACACCTAGAAATTTGGGGAAAAAACCCATCCAAAACTGAATATTACAAAAAAAAAATGGAATTGATGATTGCGGCTGACAAGAAGGCATTAAAGGAGCATTGCATTAGACTCAGAAATCAAAAAAGAAAAAAGAATTGAATAGACATAATCTTTGAATAAGCGTTTATTTTCACCAATTATATCAGATCAATAAAGCAAAATTACCTGTTATGATTGAATTTCTAACATGTTTCTCATGCCAACTGCATTAGCAATCATTTGTTGATTATCACCTAATTTCTTTTAAAAATTATTGATAGGAAACATGTCATTGATATCAATTGCAACACTGCAGTTGCAACTATAATGAGCCGTATGGTGTCCGAAATGTTCCTGGTTCTTATGATTGGTTCATGTCATGCATCTTCGTCATTTGATGAATCCGAACTAGTTGTGTCAAAATTTTTCCGTTTTTATTATTCAAATATTATACTATATTCTTGTACATTATCTCTTGTTGTGAACGTTGATTTCGAAATAAAACACAACTTGAATAAAATGTAATTAACCGCAAATGAGTTGACAATTTGGACACAAGAGGTTAGGAATTTATTTATATATTCAAGGCTCAAGTCCCGAGATTGAGCCTTTAAATATAAAGTGGCTTTAAGAACCTGAAATCTGTTATGAAACATAAATGTTGATCTTGAAGGAGCTTCAAAATTAAAGGGACTTTAAAATTGATTATGAAACTGGCCCTAATTCTTCTTGAGGGATACTATCCCAAGCTACCTGTACTACATGTCTCAGAGCCGCCAAAGTCTGTGGGGGCTGGGGTAAATTTCCAAGCCTTCTACCCATGATGTCCCAAACGGAAGATCGGGGAATCTCGGCAGCAATGGCAAAAGATTCACAAACGTCGTTTCAAAAAGTTTAAACTTCATCTTGCTGAAATATTGGATTCTCGAGACGGTTGAGGTAAGGGAGAACATATGACTCCACCAGTGTCGGCTCGTAAACTTTGGTCGGCAGAGATGATGAGTGTTTTGAGACTACAGTGAGCTATTGCTCAGAATTTTTTTCCTCATCTAAAAGTTTCTGGAAATACAAGGAAATTCAGAAGTACTATTATATTCAGCATTCACGTCTATGAAGAGTACGAAATACGAAAAAAATTCGTTTCAAGCAACATTGAATATCTGTTATAATATGTGATATTGAATAAAAACATCGGATTTTTGATTATGAAAAAACATTAACTGAGAGGCGAATACAATATAAGTGATATTTTTATGAAATACCAACCGAAATCATTCGAGTTAGGTTTGTTTCATATCATTTGTACATACAGTTCATCGATACATCTCATCCAAGTACGGCTCGCTGTACTTGAAAGCTTGAACGTCGTCGGTCCCAAGTATAGGCTGGCCACACAAGGTCCGTGGCGCTCTCGTCTTGGCATAGTTGGACAGATTTTCATTCAAGGACTGATTTGAGTAGACCAGTGTTTTTCAACCTGTGAGTCGCGACCCCCCGGGGGGTCGCGAAGCCTCTATTGGGGGGTCGCAAGTGGTCGAGAGAACTAGGTACCATTTCATTAAAACATCAATAACTTCTAAAAGGTTGGATATATCAAGAAATGGTTATCAAAGGAATACTGTTATGTTATTCATACAAATAAATTAACAAAAAAAACATATCGACAACTAGTTTATTGAATATATATATATATATATATATATATATATATATATATATATATATATATATATATATATATATATATATTCTTATGAAAAAGAGAGCTAAAATAATACAATAAATGTTGAAACAAAAAGTACCTAAGCTGAGGTAAAAAAAGAACGGGGTATCATAACATTCTTTGTATGATACTATAGAATCATACGATACTATCAACACTAGTATCATACGATACTATACAGCCAGGGGAAAAAACCTCAGCCGAAAAAACCTGCCTCCCCGTAAACAAAATAACATAAAATATCAAATATCAGGAAAATCTTGAAAGACATCAGTGTGATCATCTTCATGTTATCCGTCGATGGGCTCGGATACACAGATTCTTCCCAAAACGACTCGTAATTCTCAATCTGAAATGAAAAAAGACAAAAGCAAAAAAGAAACCGATTATTCAGAATAAATCGAAAGCATTTTAGAAATGCATTTGCTACTTTAAAAAATAATCAACATTAAGATTTCTTGGCCAAATAATGTTCGGAGGTTTATGAATATTTATGACAGAAATGTCACAAAATTTGAAAGAAATTACAAAAAAACTCCATCAATTTCCCCTTTCCGAATCTGTTGAAAGTTACGAAAACTGACAATTTTTCAACATAACAAGCTAAACTTGTAAAAAATTAATTAATACATAACTTTCAAGTGTCCTCTTTCACGAGGATTTTTTTCTGTTGTCGTGTGGGTTTCTTGCAGAAGAATCACTTCGATACCATGTTCATCAGCTAATTTGGAGACCTAATCACACTTTCCTTTCGAAATTCCTTCGATATTCAAATTCAAAATCCACAAATTGTTGCTCTCTGGTCGTGAGGGTTTTTAGTTTATTGAATGACAAGTAATGAGACAATTTATTCTTTCTTCACATTATAAGATAAATTTTTCATTTGAAATATATTTGGTGGTATAAAAGTCTGGAAACGGGGATTTTATTCCGCAACAGGTGGAAAATCGGAATTCGAGATATGAGTCCCAAATTTGAAATTTCAAACGCAAACCTTTTTTTTATTGCAGATTCGGATAAAGCAGGACATTTTTCATCCGAATTGGTTGAAAATGAAAATTTTTTCGTCCATATTTGAACCTCACTTTTTGTGCAAAAATCAAAGTTGGACCTAATACCTAGCATAAGGCCCCATCAGGCTCAAAATCTGGTGGCCCAATCGATTCCCCGAGTAAAATTAGAATATTAGAATATGAATTTTTGTATCCTGGCAGATTTTTAAACAAAAAACACTGCATAGGTTCCAAATAGGGATGAAAGAATGTTTGTTTTTTTTCCAATTCGAATGGAAAATTTCCCGCTAAATCCGGATCTGCAATAAAAAAGATTTCAGCTATGCCCGAAATAAATTGACCTTTTCCAGATTTTTGAAACACCCGGTATGTCAATTGATATAATATCACTTCTCATTTAGTCAATGAAAGACGAGGACCCCGATTAAAATTTTTTTTTATAACTCCATGAAGTTTTTCTTTTGCATCTTGCCCTCGAAGATGTTCAGCAGAAAAAGCTATTTTCAAAAGGAAAATGTCAAAAATGTTAACTGACTTGTTGTGGAAATAAAGTTGTTTGTTATTGTGTTTATACTAAAAGTTCAGTGCGAAGTTCCATAAGTCTGGTCAGCCTATTGAAAACCACTTCACCTCTCTAGGGTTAAGCAAATTTCGATTGAGTGAACCCAACCCGTATATCTTCACAAATGGAGATGATTTGGAAAAGTCGAGTCTCCAACGATTTTTCTCGAATTTACAATATATACTCACATTTCAATATTTTTAACATACATGGAAAAAACCAGGACTGAGGGGTCGCGAAATTTTTTGCGATACTATGAGGGGTCGTGTCATGACAAAGGTTGAAAAACACTGGAGTAGACGATACGGCATTGAAATTGGAAGAGCGTATTTTCACATTCTTACCTAATTTTTTTTATTATTATAAAATGGATTCAGAGGTATACAGTGTGTCCCACTCGGAACTTTACATACTCCTACCCTATATAGCAGCGTTTTCCAAAAAGGAAGGCGCGAACTAGTTTAAAGGGAGCCGCGAAAATTTGTCACAGTGATCAATTTTCAGAATTTCTATTTAAAAAGTGCTAATAGACAAGTACATCCATCTGATTGAAAACAATAATTAAATATCAATTTCCATTGGTTTGTAAATTAATAATTGTAAAAGGCGAGTGAAGTTTACAAACAGATAACAACATTCTTTTCATTCACATGAGATGCTCGAAGTGAAAACCGTCAACTTCCAAAAATGTATCTGCACGTTTCATCATCTGGGCAATTGCTCTTCTTATGGTAACACCATCATGGCGGATTACATTTGTGAAATGTATAATCCTCTTTTGATTTAATATCTACAGAATACACCATTTGTTTCAAATGTCCCTAAATGAAATAATCTATGGGGTTGAGGTCTGGAGATCGTGGGGGCCATTCAATATGACCACCGCGTCCTATCCAGCGACTCCTACATACGATATTCAAGTGAGTTCTCACCTGGACAGAGAAATGTCATGTTAGAAATAAATACTTCGAATATGAACACTGTCTAATAGATTTGATGAAATATTCTGCAGAAAATCACACAGTGAACTATAGGAAAGACGTCCAACATCTAAATTTGATTTATGATAGTCTGTACCTCAAAAAGTGTGAATTCAAGGGTTAACTCTGAATATTGTTTCATTGACAGGCGTATCCACCATAATTTTTAACAAATTTACTAACTTTTTACCATTGTTTTTACATTGTGTCTGGTATCGTATTTTGATGATTTTAATTCTTGACCATTGTAGAAGAAAGAAAAAACGATTTGGGTAGTGATTGTGTACAGGAAAATTGAATATCATCTGCATGGTGCTCGATTTGACTTGCGGTAGACAGATCTGTTTCTCTCTTATCATATCAACAACACATTACTCATGGAGTTATCAGATCTAGATCATTTGAATATTATGATTTCTTTCAAAGTCTCTCATATCTTTAGTAAGACTAAACAAATTAAATTCCATGAAAATACGAGGCGAGTTGCAGTTCTTTTCTACTTAGGTTTGTTCAGAATGAATGTTTATATTTTATATGTTAGCCTTGAAAAAAATCACATAAGATTCGAAACGTTGGCGATGTATTTAGAAAGTTAAAATTAAATATTTTGTCCAAATTACTTTGAATATTATTCCACTATTAGAAACATTGACGTTACCAGTAATCAGTATTCATGATATAGCACTGTTGTAAATACATAGAGATATTTGTCACCTTCTAGTAATAAAATGACTTGAATCTCTATAAGTTTATCTAGATGTTATTGAGCGGTTAACGAAAGAGCAGCTTTCCATCGACCTGAAAAATTAGTTCGGAGAGAGTATGGGTAATGATAAATATCTACTTTCCAAAATGCAACAAAAACTAAAAAATAATATATCTATCTAATTGTTCATCTTATTTTTCTGAAATAACACACCCGAAATGTTTCACTCCAGTTTCGTAACGAATACCGAAATTTCCGATAGCGCTTCCCGACACGGAAATGATAATTAGTAATTATAAAAATTCTCTTTCCGAGAAATCCTACTACTTCGCTTTTTCAATATTTCGCCAACTACAAGAAGTAAGACTCTATCTTTTTCCCGAACTGACTTAAACCGTCTACGCTGCACGACCTAACTTCCAAGTACTTTTTCCCAGCAATCTGTAGATTGCAGACCTTCCCGTACCGTATCACCCAGATTTACTGAATGCACCCTTAGGAATCGAATTAACTTTCTGTGGGTGGTCTTTCATACGTTAAATTTTGGAATTACTAATCAGGTTTTTTAATATCCTTTTTCTCCTCCCTACTAGGAGTGTCCAACCAAATATTCAATTCTGCATTTCAGCGAAGATTTTCGTCCCACGGTTTTTTTCTGCAAGAGAGGTTTCATTGAAAACTGTTATATGTTGTGTCACCAATGGTGTTCCCTTCGAAGACCAACGAAGGTGCAACTATTGGTTTTTGATTATTCTCGATTTTCATTCAAACATTCCTATTGTGATTCATAAAAAATTTTCATTCTCTTACTTCTCATGAAGTGAAATTATCATTTCTTTTCCTCGGAATTCTTTTCTTTTCGAATTAAATTCTAGTGTTTCTAACTAGTCCTTTTTCTAAGTGTAGACAGTTTTTATTGAAAGAAGGAAAGATGGTATAAACAAATCTGCAGAATGCAATTTACTAGAATTCCAGATCATTGAGTTATTCTCTTGCTTATTGGCTGTTAAACAAAAGTAAAATAATTGGTACACTATTTGCTGTTTTTGAATCTCGGCCATTTTTTTTCTTTTTTTTTTCAGAAACTCAAACAGATCATCTGGTACACTTTTTTTTTGTTCCAGTTATAATAGAAGAAAATTGGACGAATTGCCTTTTCATCATTACCAAATATATTCAACCATAGAAAATTCGGAATACGTCAATGATATAGACTGGCTATACAGCAAAATATGTGGATCCAGCTGCTACCAAGTCCTAGAAGACATCAACCTTCAATCATCTATCTCGAATAAATTTGTGAAATTATTCAGGGACTTCATCGAAAATCACGCGTGCGTTCTAAACTACGATGGCAAACAATTTTATTCGCACATGTATCAATACTTGGAAGAGAAAATCAGGAAGACAGAACTGACGATGGAAGGCGCAGACGAGAGTTTAGTAAAACTTCACAATTTGACTAAAAACCCTCCAGTTACCACATTGATTCCTGCCAACTCCGCCTGCCTGGATGAATTGGAAGCTTATGATGACTCTGAGCCTAGTTTCAAAGATGTGATGTACGATCTAGTTATGGTTCTTCCTGATACCAATCAGTTTGTAGTCAGTATATCCACAAATTGTGAAATGATTTGTGTATGGGACGTTAAAGAGTAAGTTTATAACATCTTATGAATTTCGTTATTATGTAGTAGAATCAAAGTATGAGAAATCGAAGCTTATGTCAAGAATTACACTAATGAATTAGTGGATAGAAATTCTCAACACCGTCATTCAATTTTCAATAATTCAATTTCGAATTACTACAAAAATTTAGTGAAATCAATATCTTTAATTGAAACGAATTGATTAAAACTGACGTTTTTGAAAACCGAAATTCTTACCTGCTTCGACTTTCCTAATTGACTGAGTTTGATCATGTTCATAGATCAAATGTTGAAGGACATTCGGTAAATTGGAATAGTCCTACCTACATCTCATTCAATCGGAGATTGACTCTATTCATTAATTCCGGAATATAGGTAATTAAAAATATAAACCTTAATTGACATTCAGTTTGTTGTGCTAGTCTACGAAAAGACGAAAAATAAATATTTGATACCTCAAGAAATTATTCATCAACATTTCGTATAGTAAAATGGAATATCCCTCTGCCTAGGGAAAATCAGAAATAATACCATACAATACAACATGACCTATCAGACATTTGTAGAAAACGAAAATCGAATGAAATCGTCCTTGAATTACATGTTCATTTTATAGAAATAACGAATTATTCTAAAGACGGCAGATGTTCATGAAGTTTTGGGCTTTGATCTTTCCATATCGTTGAGGTATTCCATAATAGTCTTGTTTGCCTGCCTTCCAATAAATTTCATACCTTGTTTCTGTATGCTTGTTGATCGTTGATATTTGTTTTACCCCGCTTGACTCGTAAAGAAATTGGTAAGAAGAGTTGAGCAATATATGTGGGAAGTTGGCCCAGAACTTGTAGATTTTCGAAAAGGTTTTTTTATGCTGAACTGTGCCGTTGATTTTTTTCTTAATTCCATTTGGATCTCGAGATAAAAAAAAAATAATCAATGGGTCAGCACATTTCTTTTCGAAAACTAGAATTCTGATGACTGAATGAAATTGGGCTACACATGTACTGAATTGCGCCGTTCGAATTTTTCCGAAAGTCTGTCAAGATTCCTGATAAATCGAAAAAAAAAATTTTTTATTCTCACGAATAAATGAAAAAGATATGGAGAAAATAAGGAAAATTAGTAAATTGTGGGAAATTCAGCATACCTGGCAACAGTGTGTGTGAAGTTGGCCTAGCACTTTTTTATGAATGAAACTGGGTTGTTTTTTACACAAAAAAATTGTTGAGTTGAAAGAAAGACATTGTTCCAGAAAAAATGGCATATGAAGTCAATCGCAAAGTTCAATCTTCGGAGAGGAAACACTTTGGAAAAATTCAAATTCCTTTATCACAACGTGCTTATGAAACATCCTTCTGCTTGAGGATACAGTAAAATTACTTTTTCTTATAATATTTCAAAATGAAATATATTTTCCATTCTAAGTTCATTGAACAGCATACTACAGTTTTTCTAAACAAACTCTCTGAATTAAAGTAGGAAAGTCTGCCTAATGTCTTAGTGTTTTGAAATTCTTTCAAACATTTCAGGAGAACAGTTCGTACATGAAAATTTTGACTTTCCCAATCAATTCTTTATTTTGAAAAATAATTTTTGAAACATAGATGAATTCAAAATAGAAATCATCGAAATGAATACTATTTTCAATTCTCAGGCTCAGAGATCTTTTATCATGAGGTTAGAGAAATGATTTCAGATTTTGTCACTGAGATGAGAGATATACCGGTTTCGGCCTTGTTGGGCCTCATCAGTATCCCGTACATCTCAGGACAAAATCTTCATAAAAAACAGCAATTGGTTGTGAAGTAATGAGTAAAATATTACAAAGTACTAAGGTGGTGACATCCAATTGCGCCAAAATGAAGTTTCAAATCTCCAATCAAATGCAAAAAAAGAAATCTGTACTTCCTCTTTCACTGAATGAGATTTTAGCAGTGGCTCTATTCAGGGCCCGCTTGCTAGTTTCTCAAAGTGATGGAAAACGCCCAATTCTTTTTGCGACTGTGAAGCCAAGTGTTTTCAAGAAAAAGAAAATTCTTTGCCTTTACGGAGGCCACATCGAAGTTTTTTATGAAGATTTTGTCCTGAGATGTACGGGATACTGATGAGGCCCAACAAGGCCGAAACCGGTATATCTCTCATCTCAGTGACAAAATCTAAAATCATTTGTCCAACCTCATGATAAAAGATCTCTGAGCCTGGGAATTGAAAATAGTATTCATTTCGATGATTACTATTTTGAATTCATCTATGTTTCAAAAATGTTCTCGATGTGGCCTCCGTAAAGGCAAAGAATTTTCTTTTTCTTGAAAAATAATGAAATATAAAAAATTTCTCATGCAAAATATTGTATTTTCAGACTTTAATTTATTCAACTTCACAAAAAATTGTTGGAAGATAAAGTTTAAGAAGCATAATACAATTTCATTGTTTCAAAATTTTTTTTAAACGAAATATCAATATTCTTCGTGTTTATTCATATTTCAAGATGATCGCTATTATCCTGAATATAAATTTTACATTTCAGATGTAAAAGGATCAGAACTATCAAAGGAGTTCCTCACCCAACAAATTTAATACCAATAGATAAGCACAAATGTATTGTTCTATGCAAAAGAGAATTGATGATATTTGATCTCAATAAAGGCTGTTTCCTGAAGAAACTTAAAGGTGTTATGAATCAAAAAATGCCTTATTATGGACTTCATGACCAAAACCACCTAGTTGCCCTTAGTAGAAACAGGATGTATGTCAATTTGATGAATTTAGAAACAGGTAAGAAGTCTTCATCTTCATCAATTTTTTCGTCCAAAGGCAATGAAAGAGGAGAATATACAAAAAAAATGGTGTCTTTCACACCTCTTTGTGATACATTCAGAACAGTATCCTTAATTTTTTTCAGGTGATTGCGTGACTACTTTCAAGGCTGGTGAGGACCGATTCCTGAATTCCCTTCTGGTTTCAGGTGATGGAAGGTGAGAACAATGTTTAAAATATTCTACACTCTATTTCCTTTCAATTTTTGCTAATTCAACCTCTGTTTTCCTAGGATTCTGGTTTGTGGTGATGAAACGCAAAAACCATTTCCTCTATTAGTTTGGAATTTACAATCTAGAAAGCTACTTTACGATTTTAGGATACCGTATCATGATTTCATCACTTCTCTTTCTGCAATAACTTTCGAAGGTAAGTGGACCACTTGAACCAAGTTAATCTCGTTCTCGGATTTGCTCATTTAGTAGTCTTCTAGCAAAATAGCTAGAGACATCTGCAAATCCGCATTCGGAAGAAACGAGATAATTTTTTGAGCAGACTGATTATTCTCTAAACGGAGATCGTTAAGCTTGGTTGGTAATGGGGGTAATTACCCCCCCCCCCCAGGAAAATATATACTTTCACTTTCGAAAAATAAACTTTGCAATCATTATATAGGAACATATCATGACAATTTCCTTGTCCTCAATTTTTTTACCCCCAACCCAAAAAAAATTTCTAGCGACGCCCTTGAGCTCAGCTCATGAGAGCTTCATGAGATTTCTGATACAGGTCAGCGAGAGTTATTGCTCTAGAGTAGAGCGTTGTTCTGTTTTCCGATACCCAACGAGAGTCAGAATGTGCATTCTGTCCTAGTTTCATACATTATTTTTCTCTATTCCAGTATCGCAATGAGTTCATTACAGTTCTCAAAGCAGCGCTGTAATGAACTCATTACAACATTATTTTCAGTTATCTCTTTTGTTTTGTGGTTGTCAGTACTGACCTCCGATCATATCAATTTTCAAATCAAATCAATTTCCAATCCGTAATGTGTCAAATTTCTTAAGTCACATCAACTGCCAAGATACAATACAAAAGTCACTAATCTGAATTTTTCATTGATTTAAGAAAGAATTTCACAAAACTTGACTGAAATAGAGAAAACCAATACTCATTGCAGTGGCAACTCCAACACTCATGCTTTCAGAATCTCGCTCATTTTCGAAATTCGCATTCGTGGTGTAATAGGAGCCCATTGAGCAACTTGTTTTAGAATATATAATTTTTATCAAAATTATTGAAATATTTCCATAAATATCGTTTACTGATTACTGCAATGAAAAATATTTCTTGAAAGAACTGTTTTCTCTCTCATAAATTTGACAGATAATAAATATATCCGTGGCAGCAGTCCAACATGTAATCAATAAATATTCCCATGAAAACTGTTCGAGAATGAAATACTCTCAAATGATTTTGTTTTACGAGATGTGGCAGAATGAACGGATTTGATAAAGAATCAGAGAAATAAAATTCACTACGTGAAAAATCACGAGAGTGAATTAGTAAGTGCAGTTTTCCAGGAGAAAAGTGTTGTTCACGTTCAAGTCAAGCGTCATCTTTAGAACAAATCAAGTAATTGTTTCATTGTTGCACTTTTTGAAAATGTAATAGAAACCTGTTATTATTGAAAAGTCACATCTGAACAAATCACCTTCATTCAATTCTTTCTGAAAAAGAAAATAAAATAGTTTTCATCTTGAACTGAATTGGATAATCAAGAGTCTTTAACAACAAACATTATTGTGACCTCAAATGTTGAGTCTTCAGAATAAAAGATTTTATGATGAGTAAATTTCTTTTAATATACTCACCCTCTAAAAGTCAAAAAAAATTTACTTATCCAACTTACAGGTGTAGTTTCTCCTATTTTCTCGGGGTAAAATAATGATATTCAATATGCTACTTTTGTAAAAATACTCGAAAGCTTAATAAACTGCCATAAATCACAGTCATTCCATGAAAATTTTGATTAATTATGCTTATTATTCATATGTTTTAACTTCAAGCAATGTCTGAACTAGTGAAATTGTGCTTACATTACATTGTGATTCATTTACTTTTCGTTCAACAGGTAGTTATGTTTGCTGCGTTTGCCATGAAATTGACGAACCAAATCCGAATTTCATAGTAGTTTACGATTTACTAAGTGGCACGCCGTTCAAAAAATGGAAGCCATCTTGCAATACTGTGTCTTTAGAAATAAGTTCTCCTGGAGGGTGTGTGATTTCTGGATTAGAAGATGCTACTATTCTTATTTGGACCTCATTACAGGTAAGGTATGAAAGATAATTACGTATGCGGTTGAGATTTTAAGATAATTTTCAGTAGACTCGAATTCATTTCATTAGATATTTATCTTGATATCTTCACACTATCCTACTAAACCTATACGACTAATATTTTAAATATGAAAGTTTTTGAGGATGTGAGTATGGATGTTTCAGTGGCGTAACTTACACCCCCGCAGACCCCGCGGTGCGGGGGGGCCCAGGCGTTGGAGGGGCCCAGGCGTTGGAGGGGCCCAGGCGTTATGGGGGCCTGGTCTTCGAGAGAAAATTCAAATAATGTTATCGTTAAAGAATATGAACATGACCTCAGTTCTGACCTTAACTTCCGAATAAACTCTTTTAGAATTGCATTGAAATCAGAGATTCAGAAAAGATCATCAATACGACAGTTAGCTGATCTCCTGTTTTTAGAAAACTTTTCGATTGCAACTAGTTTTCCAGATCTTTGTACTGCTTTAATGTTATTTTTAATATAACCTGTTACTGTAGCAAGTGCAGAGTGATCAGCGATCCTTTTAAAAGTTAAAGTTAATAAAGAATTATTTGAGAAGTACAATGACCCAAAAAAAGACTTAGCGGGCCCAGTTTGTTGAGAATTGAGAATAAACGAGCCAGGAATATGGACCTTCACGAAGTAATAAATGTATTTCTCTATTTCAGTATCGTAATGAGTTCATCACAGTTCTGAAAGTAGTGCTGTAATGAATTTATTTCAGCTATGTTTTCAGTTATATTTCTCGTTTTTTGGTTGTCAGTACTGACTTCCGATCCTATCAATTCTCAAATCAAATTAATTCAAATTCCATAATCTGTCAAATTTCGTAAGTCACACCAACTGCCAAGATACAATACAAAAGTCACTAATCTGAATTTTTATTTGAAAATCGAGAGTATTTCACAAAACTTGACTGAAATAGAGAAAATATCGTCTAAAACTCGTGGCAGAAGGCAATTCCAACACTCATGCTATCGAACTTCGCATTCGTGTTGGAATAGGAGCTGATGCTGCAACTTGTTTTAGAATATACTATTGCAACAAATAAATCAAGATGACAAGGGAGATTCAACCACTCAAGTTATTTACCCATTTACATCGAGTAACACAGTATTTTTTAGGATTGATAACTATATTTGAAATAAAGATGCAATTATGTATATTATTTACTGCAAATTTTGAATATTATTTGAATAAATAAAATATAGAAAGTCTTACTTCAAGTAATATTTCAGAGTAATTTAGTATTTTATTAAATAAAGTTTTTTTTTTGCAATAAATACGCATGCCCGTATGACGGGGCCCGAAAACTAATTCTGCGGGGGGGTCCGGTCGAAATTCGTTACGCTACTGGGATGTTTGTTACTCTCTCACGTAAAAACTACCGAACGGATTCAGATGGAACTTCACATCAATATGGTTTATCTGAAATGCGCATGGGCTTCAATTAATGAAGATTTCGTGTTAGTTGACAATGATACAGCGACAAATTATCAAGCTAGTCGAAAAAATTCCTGCCGTCTGCAAGTTATTTAGGCGTACGATCCTCGATTCTTCGATATCAATACAATGCGAAGTCGCGAATCACCCAAATAATTCTAACGGTGATACGGAAAAATGACCATTAAGCTCGCCATTAAGGCCTTCCATCGGTCTTTCTCGATTCTTGGCAAGCAGATAAACCTGTGAAATATCTATCTGCCTCTAGTCGAGATACAATAATTGAAAGGATATTCTATTGAAACTTCAGCCAAAACTGAGACTATGCCATATCATCATTTACAGCACCTTTTCACTTTCACACACACTTAATACAAATTTGAGACTTATATGATTTTCTCATTGATGCCATTATCAGATCCAGCTTTCGAAATAGAAAAACATTAAAATCGCTTGACCAAGTCGACAGTTCTCAGGTAACGAAGATACTGACGTTAAAATAAATATTTATAATCGAAACACTATTTAATGCTTTCGTATATTTTTTTTGCATGAGCAGATTCTAATTTCCAGACAAGCTTTTTATTCTCCCACATAGACATTGTTCGAACTGAGCTCTCACTGATCAAGAAAATCCTAATTGACACCTAGTGTTCATAAAATCACATTTTTTTATCGTCTGTGGACCACTTTAAATTCGATATTTACGCACAGATGTTCGAGCCGGCTTCGTTTGACTGGCATTTCGCATTCCGCTCAATAGATGGCTACGCCGTATAAAAACATTTAATTGTTAATATCTAAAAAACTATAAGGGTGCTATCAAAGATTTATACGGCACCAATTAGCACTATTAAGGCACTAAATATTTGACATTGTTTCAGAACTTCACACTTGCTGAAAAACAACACTCGATTACTATCAAACTAAAAATAATATCGCAGCCGTTTTAACGGCACTGATAGGCACCAATTAGGCACTAAATATTGGCATATAAATTTCATGGTGTTTCGAAACTTTTGGTGCTGAGCGTGAAGTTGGCACCAAAGTAACTAATCCCGGGTATTATGAAAACTATACTTTTTTTTTTTATTGGTTCCGAAGGCACTAATAGGCACCAATTAAGCACTAAATATTGGCATATAAATTTCATTGTGATTTGAAATTTTTGGTGCTGAGCGTGAAGTCAGCACCAAAAACTTGAATCGTCAATATCTCGAAAACTACAATGGTGCTGTCATTGATTCAAACGGCACTAATGGGCACTAATTAAGCACTAAATATTTGACATAGTTTCAGAATTAGTGCGTCCAATTATTCGCTAACTTCACGCACCCAAATATCGAAGAACGGTATCCCAGCAAGAATATTAATTATTAGCTGGAAATATCGCTCATCTATAAACGCTCCCTGCGTTTGGAGACAAACTGAATGAGATATTTTCACAGGATTTGTTACGCTACTGCTTATATCTGATTCAATTCTCGAAGCGACTTCTTACTTAGTAGAGTAGACGTGAATATTATTTTAATAAGTTTTTCGAAGTAAAAGTGGAAATTACTTTTAATTGGATTCCAATCGTACCAGAATTGATTTTTTACGAAAATCTTACCGAATCTGGTAAGTGTTGTTACAATCAGGATATAGGTTTTCCAAAATTTCCTGTGTGTAAAATAATAATATTAACAATTGTTAAACCGATTTGGGCAGATGAAGTTGCGCGGGCTAGCTAGTATATTATATCATATTATGTTACGCGAAAGATTTCACGCTTTATGGAAAAGCATACCATGAAAACTGTCACAATTCGGAAGATTCATATTGAGAGTAAACCAACAAGAAAGTGCCGTCCATGTTTTGAGTGGGACAGGGTTCGTATGAGCATCACTAGGTGTCGCTTCAGTAATTTATTACTTCGAATCCTGCACCAGTTTTGCAAATAACGTTCGTTCTTCAAAGTGTTCGTCTTCGAGTTGAAGAATTATGTTACAATGATGAGGAGTAACAACCCCGAAACCGGTATGCATCTATTCTCTACTCAGCAACGGCACTATCCCATTGATTTACTCTCAATATGTAAATATTATGTTTTAATCTCAAATTCATTTTGAACCATCATTTTCGGACCTTCTGACTCTAAGAAGAGGCGTCTAAGATGCCTCACTTAACAGACTTTGTATAAATACTTTCAAACAAATTCTCATTCATTTTGAACCATCATTTTCGGACCTTCTGACTCTAAGAAGAGGCGTCTAAGATGCCTCACTTAACAGACTTTGTATAAATACTTTCAAACAAATTCTCATCAGTTCGTCTTGACTACACTGTATATAAATAACAAGTTACCATTTTTTTAACTAAGTGGCTAATTATCCTTATCTTATTGCAACATTCTTGCTTTTCAGGCAACTGCAGATGGTCTCTGTCGGGACACACGGCTCCTGTTACCATGTTGAAGTTGGACCCAACAGGTTTCCTCTGCCTATCGGCTGATACTGAATGCAGAGATAGATCCATCAGACTTTGGGATCTCAACAAAGGTAAATCCTAAGGGACCTTCTCCAGGAAAAACATTCGTAACGATTTAAATTTTCGACAAAAAAAAAATTTAATTTAAAAAAAAGAACCTTGCTGGGATAACTGCAACACGGGATACCATACAGTTCTGCTTATGATAAATGAGGTTAGGGAAAAACCTCAGCAGAAAAAAAAAACTGCCTCCCCCGTGTTATTAAAAAATTTACTGAAAATATATATCAAAAGATCTTGAAGGGCATCTAAATGATCTAGAAGAACATCTTCATTTTATTCTTCTATGGGCAGAGAAAAACGGACTCTTCACCAACCTACCCGAAATTCTTATTCTGAAATATAAAAGACAAAAGCAGAAGAAAACCAATTATTCATTATAAATATAATTGTTTTCGAAATTAACCACCCATTACAGAAATGCATTCGTTATGAATTAGTTATTAGGAATGAAAAAAATTCCATCAATTTTCCCTTTTTTAATTTGCTGAACTTTAAAAACCTGATAATTCTTAACATAGCAAGCAAAACCTTAAATTGGAATAAGTGAAAAATTATAACTTTCATTTGTCCTCTTTCACGAAGAATTTTCTCTGTTGCCATGTGGGTTTCTTGGAGAAGAATCACCTAATCAAAATGATCATTGACTTATTTCGAAACGTAATCACTCTTGTTATTCGAATATTCTTTTGACCTCTTATTCGAATATTCGAATAAATTCGAATATTCGAATCCATTCGAATTTATTCGAATTCGTTCGAGTATTCGAACGCATTCGAATGAATCAGACTATTCGAATGAATATGAATATTTGTTTTTATACATACATAACTGGCTGATATTATAAGGCGATGAAATAGGAGAAATTAACACATGCCTGTTTGGCTGTAGATATCAGATATTTAGAAATCACTTCTTTTCTAAATTTTAATATGAAATGAAATATAATAGCTATAAGAAGTGAAAGACCTATTTAGGTATTGAAATAAACGACTGCATTGGAAAGTTCGTTTTATGAAATAACCAACTTGAACTCTTTAATGAAATTCAATTGAAATATCCACTATATTCAAAAAAGTCTATGCCTATTTTTGTGCATTCTTCTGTTCTTACCTACATCTGGTAAATTGTTCTATTTGTTCGAATTCCTACTTTCTCTTCTATTCGAAGATTGCTGAGCCCTTTTACGAATAGCAACAACCTAACAACCATCACAGACGAGAGTATCCCTTTTTTTCAGCCTATTTTTTCCACATGTGTTAAGCACATTCTAACACGAGCTGAACATTAAAATAATACGAATATTCGAATAATCTGCATATTCGAATATTCGAAAAATTCGAATATTCGAATAAAACATCGAATATTCGAATAATTCGACATTTCGAATTTATCTGATGACGGAGAATTCGAATAGTCAAATATTCGAATATGATTCCGAGCCTTACGATACAAAAATTGCTCAGCTTACCCTGCCTTCCTTGCGCCTATACAATTCCAGTGCTAATAATGAACTTCCTAAACAGGCCCGGTTTGGACAAGTCGGCGGGTTCATCGATCGCCGGGGCCTCCGGCTAAAGGGGCCTCCAGAAGAAGAAAAAAATTTGTTTGAACATAAGAAGTCAATTATTTTTAGGAAAAAAGATTCGGAAGATTTCGAACTCGATTTGGCACCTGAATCCATGAAAGAAATTTTTCATGGTCTTTACCATGATAGTGAAAAATGTTTCGAGTATATACCATGCGCCTTTTGCCCCTTTCAGTTTTTTTTTAACTCTCTTAGATCAGGTTTCTCACTTACTTATATGTAGCTTATAAATTCATCCTAGCGATATTTTATATACGTACTGTCTCAAATGAAAGGGTGTTTTCTAAGCTAAGAATAATCAAAAATAGTCTCAGGTCTGGTTAAGACCTAGACGTTATGCCCTGCCTTATTTTTTAAGAGTAAACAGCGTGCCAAAATAATAACGTAACTAGTCAATAATTCTTATACTAACAGTTTTCAAGGAGAACCCTCGCACCCAACGGCTTTCACTGCAGTTTATCGCATGATTTTTTGAATATCATATTTCTTACCCCCTACTACTAGGTACTACCCTACTTTTTTATTGCAAATGGAAATATGTACATGAATTGTGATGCAGCAAATGAAAGGTAATTTGATTACCTAATCAGTGATGTGGGCATTGCTATTATTAGGGCCGATATATTCACCTTCCCTGTGAAGTATGCGTTAACTACTTTGGGTATATTCATGCTCATTTATCCTTTCGGTAGCTACTGAAGAGATACCAGAGAGTGAATGTCTTTGAACGGTTACTAATATTCGATGACAAAGATAAGCTTATACAAAATGATCGTGTGAGAGGGAGAAAGCGACTATACATGACAATTTGTGTCCGCCACCAGATAAGCTGTTAGAAAATGCCGCAAGGCCCAAGCGTTCGTATTTCATCCCCATCCCCATGATTTTGTCGTTATGTGTTATCTCTTCTCTCTTCTCTGTCTGACCTAACATACAACTTGAGCTTCTACCGACTGCCGCACGAAACCTCCGACTTCAAAGTTTACAAAAAAAAGTATGAGGTAGACGTTTATTGACAGGTCGGAGTGCCTGTAAATTTACAGACGACTTCGATCTACTAGGAGGTGACTATACGTTTAACAAGGACTTTCTTTCCGGTAACACTACCAGACAGTTTACCGGTAGGTGAATAAATCGGTCCTTAGACTTGGTTGTGGCGTCTTCCTATTAAAAAATTTGAAAATTATTTGTAATATAAATTTTTTTTCAGTCACATCACTGATTATTTGATCAAATTACCTTTCATTTGATGTACCTACCTATCATAATCAATATAAGTATTTTCATTTGAAAAAATAAAGTAAAGGGGTGCGGGGCGAGGAGGCTGAGAAATATGAAATTAAAAAAAACCTAAGATGAATTGCTTTTGAAATTGATAATCAATACGATAATCGGGTACGAGGATTTTTTTTCATTTCTTCGTGAAAGAATTATTGACGAGTTACGTTACTTTTTTGGCAAGCTGTAGAAAGAGAATTGTTTTCTGGACAAAGATGAGATAATTAATGTCGTGGCCAGGAGTGCTGATAAAATTACCATAGTTAGGATAGTAATATATGGAGGTATAAGTTTTGCTTATAATTATCAGATTGCAATTTATTTGTATTGTTTTTTCATTGTCATGTTCGCAGTTGACCTATCGTCAAAGAATCATGACAATCGTTCTATTTCAGTTCATTCGTAAATAGTACTACACTGAGTTGCAGGAACGTCCATTAAAATTTAATGCCGCCTTAATTCTCCCTTAAACGGGATATCCATAGACGGTAGCCATGGATACTCCTTTTAATGGAGAATTGAGGCAGCATTAAATTTAATGGACGTTCCTGCAACTCAGGGTTCAAAAAATATTGTTCTTCAATGAAGGGATAAATAATAAAACAAAATCAGCTGCTGATGAAGAGGTGAAATCATTTAAAACTTTTTCAAACCACTTCATTCAAATTCAAAACCATTTTGATTCCCGTTAGCTGCCGTGAGAGAATCTATAGTTCTCGTGATATTATTTTCTGAAGGCGGCCTTAGAATCAGCATCTAGCCGAGGGCTTTCAGTCGAGCCAGACCGGGCCTGTTCCTAAATACCTCATGAACCGGAGATCGAATATATTCAGGGCCGCCGCCAGGGCCGGCAAACCGGGCAACCTGCCGGGGCGGAAAATTCTAGGGGCGGCAAATCAGCTTTTTCATACTGACATTTTTTTTCTTCAAAATCGAAAAGTCGACTGTTAGTGAGTATGAAATCCAAAAGATGCCAAGACTTTGAGGCGGCTTTTTGAATTTGCTCGACCAATCCATTTTTATTAGTACACGAACAACTGAATAAAAATTTAATTAAAGTCGGAGTTATATCGGCAGAAGAAAAACGTACACTTTTTGGAAGAGTTTCCAGGAAAATTCTGAAGTGATTTTCATTTTCAGTTTGCCAATCAGGATTCAAAATTTTTATTTCAAAGGGGTTTTTGAAAAATTTCATCCGTCGGATTTTACTTCCAAATGACGATACATATATTGCTCTCTTGCTAATTGATACGAAATGTAGTCGATTCTTTTTGGTTTTTTTCATCGATCGTCTCAAGTGAGCAAATTGATAATAAGGCCCCGCCCTTTCAAAATTCGAAAAGGTGCTTTTTATGAGTTTATGAGTTATTTCCTTGATAATACTCATAGTAGAAGGATATGGTGGTTCAAGAGTCTGGAAACGGGGAGTTTTTTTCGCTCACAGGTGGAAAATCTAAATGGCGATACTGAGGTCTTTAATGGGCTGATCAAATTTCCGGACCAAAAAGCCCTCATATGAGATATGAGGCTGAACTTCGGATTTCAAATGCAAACCATCTTTTTTTTATTGCCGATTCGGAATAAGCCGGAAATTTCTCATCCGAATTGGTTGAAACCAAAAATTTTTTCGTCCATATTTGGGCCCTATATACAGCGGTATTCGTTCAGAAATCCGGGAACGTTCATTCTGGTCAGGATGCAAAAATTCATAGTCCGATATTTTTTCGACCCATCAAATTTTGGATCCAGAAAGGCTTATACGAGATGAGAGGTCCAACTTTGCAATTTCAAATGCAAACCTTCCTTTTGAATTTCAAATTTGGATTCAGCGGGAGATTTTACATCCGAATTGGAAAAACAAAAATTTGTTCGTCCATTTTTGGGCGTCATCCTTGAAAACCGAAAGTTTGTCTTCATATCACCCATAAGCTCCATAGGGGCCAAAATATGATGGGCTCCTTTGGATTCCTCAAGAAAAATTACTGAGGATCTCACTATTAGAATATAAATTTTCGCATCCTGGTATGAATAATCCCGCGGATTTTTGGAGAAAACATGCTTTATAGGGCCCAAATATGTTCGAGAAAATTTTTGATTTCAACCAATTCTGTTGAAAATTTTTCCCGCTTAATCGAAATCTGCAATGAAAAAGACTAGTTTGCATTCGAAATGTCAAAGTTAAGCCTCATATCTCGTATAAGACCCTTTTGGTCCAAAAATCTGATGGGCTTATTCGAGCTCACATTAGCGGGATCAAATTTCTGAGTCCAGAACTTGGCCACCGTACCGTGAAAAAATGTTATGATGTCAAATATCAAATCGAAAACAGTAAAAAAATCTACATGTAATCCGGGTAACATTGTCTTGAATTGTTCTTACATTCGAGAGCTGTGTTGCCTGGAAAGCAGAAATTGGTAATAATGAAAATCCAGGACGCGCTTATTGTCTTCGAATTAATTCATTTAACTTCTACTCAGAGTCGGGGCGGCAAAATTTTATTTTGCCGGGGCGGAGAAATGTCTGGCAGCGGCCCTGAATATATTTCATATTTTGGGTAGGCATATAATCAGGTAAAAATTCATACATTGATGACATTACAAATTCGATCACTTATCTTGAAACGAATGCACGAATCGAATATCACTGTCTATCAATGTCTGAGATTCCAGCATGAGTGGTCCTATAGGTATAGTGAAATCACAAAGCTGCGGCAAAAAGCATGTCATAAGTTAAAACAAATCTTTGATTTGGAAACACAAGTACTGAGCAAATTATAGTTATCCCAGAGGAAGCAAATTTCTGGTGACAGCCAAGTAAATTTTCTTTGTTTTATTGTCAAGATTTAAGAATTTTTTGTTTTAGCGCTTCTTTTATCGGGTGCTCGAATTTATTCTAACATATCAATGACTGGATAGTCGATTTAAATCTTACATACCTTTTCTTCAAATTTTTCAGGTCACTTGATATCTGTATATACCCCAAAGACTAAAATCACATCCAGCAGTATCACTAGCAATGGTCAACATATCGTTTTAGGATTAGAAAATTTAAAAGACCTGCTCTTTCTACAACTGCGTGGGGCGGATGTGAAATCAACCGAGGATGAAACCTATGGTGATAGTGAAAACTATGGCAAAATCTTCGAATTGAAAGAAAGTGACATGTGCTGACCTGTGAGGTGATTTGAATGAAAATTTATGGATTTTGGTGAAACTCTGGATATGCTGAAGAATACGAAACATTTTTCTGCTAAATGTAATAATAAAAAATTATGCCGCACTTGTTTGTTGATATTTAGAGACGATTTGCAAGCAGCGCTGGTAGCAGTTTGACAAATGCTCTGGTTAGAGAGATTTCAATATTGAAAAAGTTCATCAAATATGAAAAATTTGTCCTCTCTGTCGCGATGATGTTTAACAGTGAAACAAAGCACGAAACCTGTGTGAACTGTCTGAGTCAATGGTGCCAAAAAGATAATACTCAAAAAATCACCCGTTATAACCGTCAAATAGAAGCCTCAACAAGTTCATTGAAGATACACCGTATAATAATAAAAGTACAAATTCAGAAAATGATTCACCATAAAAATTAATTTATTGTAAGTTTCGCTTTCTCTCGAAATATCATATGATTACCCACAAAATTTCGTATTTTTGTATTTGTATTTGTATTTTCCATGCATTCTGGGTTTCTGTGAAACCCCTCATAAAATACTTAAAGCTCCCAAGTCCTTCTATTTTTTTTTTCATACAAATATGTATTTCAAATCCGACTACTAAGAGTGAGTTCAATGGTTTTATTTTGTAACTTCGAACTGAGCATCATATTCATTATTAATCATTTCTGCAAATCCAAATAGGTACTCTTCGTTTTCACAAACAAATCATTCAAACTATTTACGCACTCTTATTTTTTAACGTTTACAGTAAAAGAGTTCCTTGTCAACTAATAGCAAGTCTTAGTATATTCTCGAGAAATAATATTAGTAGTCACAATTGGAAATACATGAAGCACCTAAGAATGACAAAAAAGGTTGAAGAGGATCAAAAAGAGATGTGATTATATTATGACAATTTTTTCAATATTGAAATATTTCCCATTGACAAACAAGGGCGTACAATGAACCATGTTTTCAAAGTAATTATTTTATCAGTAATTGCTGTTAAAAAATTATTCGATTCCCATCTGGTATGTGGAACAAAATGAAATTTCGTTCTAATATTATATTTGTATGTTGTGATTATTGTGTACCCAAATAAATGTAACAAATTCTACAAAAGATTTTGAGTTCTTTTTTGCGATACCCCATATTCGATGCTCAGTGAAATCATCTCGGGAACTATAATGGGGCCCACAGACTTCGTTCATTTCCTTATCGTCGTTCCAAATATCATGCGCCGACAGGTATTTTAACCCTTAACTGGTATGGCAGGGTAAAAATTGATCCTACGCAAATCAAATTGTATCATAGCCAGATACGCAGAGATTCTTATTCCTCCCCCTCATATAAAAACAGAGTTCTAATTTGAAAAACGAAAATTATGGACCAATTCTTGAACCAACATTTGGAACACCCTGTGACGGGTTGTTCAAAATTCTGAAAATGTACAATATTTCCACAGTCTTCGCCTTCAAAAATGTGAAAACGGTTTGTGCTTACGATATCTAGGTTAGGAATAACAAATATAATACCGAATACTCTTATCTCCCTTTTTCCATCAGTTTTTTCTCGATATTTTGGAAAGTATTTTGACGAATGCAACGATTCGAGAACGAATGTATTCAATATTTCATACTCTATCAAGATATTGAAGATCTGATTCATCATATCTTATTATTTCGAAAAGAGAAATCGGGGGTCCTTGGAGATTTATTATGTAAGTTTTCTGCATGCTTTCAGTGGGCTTCGAATTGAGGACACCTGGATATACTTCATTAGGATACTCCATTTGACAATCAGAAAAGGCAAAAAGTTGAAAATCAATTCTGAAATATTTTGAAGGACTACCATTTCCAGGTGATATTTCCTCTTATCAAACCTACTTGAAAAAGCAAGCATTCTATTCAGTACCACTCCTTCGGAAATTTCAGAAAAACAAGATGAAGAACAGAGCGATAACCTGCAATATTCTTCTTATAAATAGATCTAGCAGATTCCAGGCGTAGTAGGCACATCATAATTCTATGTGCTCGTTCAAACGCTAAAATTGATCAATCTAGACTCTAATAAATTAGAATCAATTAAATCTATAGATAGTGTTTTATGAGCTTTTTCAAGTAATATTCTACCCATATTTGAGTAGGATACTTATTTCAAATATTTGCCATCCCGAAATCAATCAACAAACAAACGCAGACGTCTGCAAATATAATATCTGCAAGCTCATCAGAACACAAAACTGCAATCAAATAGGATGTCATCAACACATTAATTGCGAATGAAAGTGCAATGATATGTTCAGGAAAATCATTGATAATCAATTTAAATAATATTGGCCTGAGAACGGAGCCCTGAGGGTATATAAGTAATAAGTAACCCTTCAAGTCAGCTGTTTGGAACGGTCAAAATAGAAACGGTGCGCAGCCAGTCCCGGGGTGCCCCTGGCGTACCCCACTTGGTCACTGGAAAGACCTTAATAGCTCCACCTTCAAGGAATGCAACTGAACATTGAATAGTTACGATGATTTCTGATTGTGACAAGTATCTTTTAGGATCTTCATTCGTTCGAGATCTATGCATGATACAGTGTGTGGCACATAACATCCCCCCGGTACATGCTTCAGTACATATACCTATATGAGTGGCTCAGAGGAAAAGTGGTCTAACTGCAATTAAGTGGAATGTTGGGAAAATTTATGTTTCACGTTGCAATTGATTAAAAATCGCATTGATGGGTATGGAAAACATTGTTACATACTCGGTCAAATAGATGATTAAACTTATACCACTTATTTGAAGAATGATATTCTTATGTACCCAAATATCGGTATAACTTAAAATTCGGAATTTTTGACTTATACCACCTTTTCTCTGACCGGCTCATATCTTATGAGGATAGGAAGGTGTTTAGGGGCTCGTTTCGTCTGGTCACTGGTCACTTTCGCACCCGCCACACCTATTCAGCTCCCACGATAGTTTTGTCGAATGGTTATGGCTTTGTCCACTGTGTTATGCGGACCTATTACGAAAGCAATTCGCTCAAGAATTGAGTGCAGCATGAGAAATTGACGCCAAACCATCAAGCAGTGTAAAAATTCATAGAACGCCTTCAACAATGTATTGGATTCTACCGAGGCTTATCTCAAACCGCGGCCTACGATATTTAACAGGCCAGAAGGTTCCTCTAAAATACGACGTTGCCGGATGGTTCACAGGGGTTGGGGTCCTGCCAGACCATGCAGTTGCAGGTTACAGTTCTCTGTGGAAGGTGGAAGCATAAATGTGTTCGCATCAAAAATTCGACCGGGAATCATATCAAAAGGTTTGTGTTTTTTCGCTGTGTGAGTGTGGTTGGTTTTTTAATCGATAAATAAGGTGAAAATAAGTGTTGCAGTTGCAAGATCAGTGTGTATCGGATTTGATATTGAATTTTTCGACTTTGAGTGTTCATTTCCAGAAGAATTATCAACAGGAAGGTTTTTCATTTCGATATTTATTAAAATTTCATTTGTAAATCTTCGATTTGAGTACTATGCCTTTTACTTGTGCAGTGCCCGGTTGCAAAAGCAACTATAAATCTACTAATGAGAAAAGAAAACGTCGGTGTTCAGATTTCCGAAAGATTCCGCTAGGAGAAGAAAATGACTTAAGGCAATTCATAGAGAAAATAGTTTCAAAATCCACGAAGACAGTGTAGTTTGTATAAAACATTTTGTAGATTTCCATATTATGAAAAATAAGTCTTATCCAACCGCCTAAGGTTCAGTTATGATAATATACCGCGAAAAATTCTCGAATTAGCTGATGATGCATTTCCTTCAATTTTTACAAATCTTCCGAGTTACATGACGTCTTCAATTACTCCAAAAAGAACTGATTCTGATAGATAGATAGATAGATAATTTTTCTTTATTTCAAATTTTACACCAGTACATCAATATAAAAAATGAAATGACGTCAAAACAAAAATTAGCAAACTAAACTAGATTATCACAATGGAAATAATCCCCCATTGTGTACGGTTCCAATTTCACCAACATTTCCTTGACCAATTTCTTAAATTGATTCAAATCAGCACATTCTTTGATACGTTTAGGTAACTTATTGAAAATTTTTATACACCCATAATAAGGACCCTTTTCCAACAAAGTCAACCTGTGGTGAGGATAAATAAGATCCATAGTTCGCGTATTATAACTATGTTGAACATTTATAACAAATTTATCCCTATTTTTATATAAAAAACAATAAGCATTCAAAAATATATACACCATAAACAGTTAATATGAACAAGTCCTTAAATTTACCCCTACAGGATTCCCTAAACTTCAACTTGCAAATCGTTCTGATTGTTCTTTTCTGTGATACAAAAACTGATTGTATTTTTGAGCTACTACCCCAGAAAATTATTCCGAATCTTAAAATTGATTCAAAATTAGCGTGGTACAAAATTTGACACACACCAGCTCCACTTCTTGGCTTTTGAGACGAATACTTTGTGGTCGAGGAGTTAACGATTGTTTCGTTTGAAACATGATTAAATTCGTTTTCGATTCATTCACATTCAGTTTATTCATAGCGAACCAACTACTAGCTTGAACGAATGTATCTTCAGTTTTTCTTGTGATTTCTTCTGGATTATTCCCAGAGATTAAAATATTGGTGTCATCCACATAATTTGTGAGACTGCAATTATTTAACGATAAAGGAAGGTCATTTATATATATAATGAATAAGATTGGACCTGCGATACTGCCTTGAGCTATACCGACATCGACAGGACGAATTTTAGATTTAACATTCCCATTAACTATTACTTGTTGTCGCCTTTGAGTAAGATAAGACCTAACCCATGCATTTGCTTTACCCCTTATACCGTATCTGTCAAGTTTTAATAGCAGAAGTTCATGGCTAACACAATCGTAAGCTTTCTTCAAATCAATGAAAAGGCCCATCGCTAAATCTTTGTTCTCTAAATGATCCAAAATTGTGTTGACAAATTGATAGATTGCAGCATCAGTTGATCTACCCCTCAAATATCCATGTTGAAACTGGGAAAATAAATTCTTTTCATTCATAAACTTGAGTAATTTAGAACTCATCACTAACTCAAAAATCTTTGAAAAAGCTGGTAAAATACTGATTGGTCTATAATTGTCTAATTCTTTTGGATCTCCTTTTTTGAATAACGGTTTTATTAAAGCAAACTTTAGCTGATCAGGAAAAATGGAATATTTCATGGAATTATTTATAATGTGGCATAGAACAGTCGAAAGTACTTTCACTGACATTTTAACAACACTTATAGGTACGTCATCATAGCCGCTACAGTTTTTGTTTTTTAAAAGTTTTGATAATTCAATCAATTCCGTGGTATTGACTGGCTTCAAGAATATAGATGAGTTATTTTCAGGAATAATAGTGTCGAAAGGAATACTTTTTTGACTAACCGACAAGTCCCGTATTACCCTGATTAAATAATCATTGAATTCATCCGCTAATTTTGGAGCATCTTCATATGAAACATTCTCTCTATTACTTTTCCCTGTTATCTCACTACAAATTGCCCACATAGATTTTATCTTACAATCTGATTTTTTTATCCTATATTCATAGGTTCTACATTTTTCAGACTTCAACAGATCATCATAAATTTTCTTCAACTGAATGTACTGATTCTTGTACGCAATATTACATCTAGACAAAACCAGCAGAGTGTCTAACCTTTGTTTAATTTTCTCAACATTCGAATTTTTTTTAGATTCACGCTTTTTATTATTGTATACTGGAGTTAATGGAAAACATTCATTAAAAATAATTAGAAATTCATTGATGAAAACATGCCATTGTTCATTCACGTCGGAAATATTAATTTTAAACACATTTTCCCAATTTTGGCTATTCAGCTTATTCATAAAATATTCCTTATTGACGTTACTAAAAAACCTTTTTCGTATAAGTTCGTTTTTAGAACTGTTAGCCAATAGAAAATCTACAACTTGAGTGCTATGATCAGAAATGTGGTATTCCATTACATGCGATGTTAAAACATTTGTTGAGTTAGTGAAAACATTATCCAGACAACTCTCAGAGTGATCGGTAATTCTTGTGTTCTCATGAATTTGACCCTTTATAGAGAAATTATTCAATAATGTAAATAATCTGATTCCTAATGAATTTTCTTCTGAGGAACGGAGACAAAAATTGGTTGTTCATTATGATAATTTTTACATCAATTGGGACAAACAAGATCAGATCGATTCATTTTCAGACTTTTGTTGTTATTTTATAGACAAGGCAATCCCCCTTCTCTTTTCCAACGTTAAATAAAAAGACTCTGTTCAATTCGTCAATATAACGTTTTTTAAATGTTCATTTATGACATATTTCCAGCTCACTTGAGATGTTTATGACGACAAATTTTGACTATGTCAGCGGCCTTCTGAAATTATCTTGAGCAAATTTTCCCAAATTTTGAGTAATATCTTCCTTAATAATAATTATTCTATAATAGTTAGTGAATCCCCAGAACTGCTTTTTCCGACAGGAAATTACTTTTAGCCTTTAGTTATCAGAGTTGTTTTCATTTATGCAGAGTTTAATTTTAGTTTTACATAACCTTTTTTAGGATTGAATTCATAGTTTCTATTAATTCATAACGTATTCTTCTTGAATTTCTGTTTTATAGTTTTTATTTTGAGTTTAAAGATCAGCAGTCAGAATGTAATCATTTTCGATAGCTAAATAATACATTTTTTTCCTCTTTTGATGTTCATTCACCTACTTTCTTTATTCGCTTCAGAAAGTAAATTTCAATTATGATTGTAATCTTGTGGTACTCAATACAACAGCTACCTACCTCCTCGTGGTGAGTTTTGGATTATTTGCGATAAAAATATTAAGAAATTATTGGCAAATAAACGAAATGTTGTTTTGTTTTCCTTCCTACAGTTCTTTATTTAATTGTGGATGGAAATAAATTCCAAATTATATCGAAAACAGTGCACAAGAAAACCGTATACTTTCTTTATCTACGCGTGCCACTAGACACGCTGATGGTAACAACGGCAACGTCTAACCTTCCGACCTGTTAGATTTAGTAGGCCGTGCTCAAAGATATAATTTTCGAAACCAAGAGTAAAAAGGGAATGACCACTTTATAATAAAAAATATCAGTATGTATTACATTCTATTTATCTTTTTCACAACCCTTCTAATTCGTGGAACGTTAAGTTCCATACCCTGTATAAGCCCTGAAAAAAAGAAGAATATAAGAAGGTTCAATAATCTATGACAATAATGCTCTGTGTCTTTCTAAATTGACAAACCGGAAGAAACATTTTTCATATCAACTTTAGTAACCTTAAAATGAAAATGGAAATAAATATCACATAATTCAAAAACTTGTTCATTAAACCTATGCCTAAAAATGGAAAAAGTTGAAAGCAAAAATTCCCAAAACTGTAACACACCTTGGATCAAATGTATATATGGTCGTTTAGCTCTCCTTTGCTTATCGGCTGCAATCATTAGATACTGGATAATATTCTTTTCAAATTATCAGAATATACTAGCTAACCACTTAGAAATATCTACACCTCTCAATGCTTGGAAGAGGGTGAAAGAAGGCTTATATTTACAATCGATTGGAATTAACCCTTACGAAGGAGATGCACTTCATGAAGCACCTACTTCATTGTTTTTCTACAAATATTTGACAAGTCACATCACCATATCGACAGGAATGATTTTCATCATATTCGATATTATCACTGCCATTGTTCTCTTTCTTGCTACACGGGAGTACATGTTTATGGTTTATGTGGAAAGAGAAGTAAACAAGAAGAACTATGCCAAAGAAACTGAAGAATATCTATATACCAATATGGACTTGAGGAGAGCCCCGATTTATGTTGCTGCAACATTTCTATTCAATCCATATACTATTTTAAATTGCGCTGGATTTGCAACAACAACAATTTTCAATTGCTTTTTTTCTTTATTTCTTTACTCCCTGTTAAGCAGGAAAGTTTATTTGAGTAGTTTCTTCCTCTCAATATGTTCAACAGTCTCTCTTTACAGTGTAGTACTAGTAGTGCCAATGTGGTTACAATTCTATAAGCAATTCAGTGGAAAACTCAGGGCTGTTTTAAGTATGCTATTCTTTACTATGAATTTGAGTTTATTATTGTATGTTGCATTTGTGTTAGAAAATTCTGGTACGTTCCTCCAAAGTGTATATGGTTTCACCTTAACAGTGCCTGACTTGAAACCAAATATTGGTTTATTCTGGTACTTTTTCACAGAAATGTTCGATCATTTTCGAGAACTTTTCATTTTTTCTTTTCAAATAAATGCGTCAATTTTATATCTCATTCCATTAGCTCTCAAATTTCGAAATGATGTTTTCCTACTTATCACAGCTTTACTCTACATCCTGACAATTTTCAAATCTTACCCATGTGTAGGAGATGTAGGTTTAGTAATTGGCTTGTTGCCATGTTTCAAGCATTTATTTAATTATTCACAGCAACAATTTCTGATACTCGTCATTTACCTTGTAACATTCTGCTTAGGACCTATAGTTTGGCATCTTTGGATTTATTCTAATTCAGCTAATGCTAACTTCTATTTTGGTGTTACTTTAGCTTTTGCTGTTGCTCAGATATTCCTGGTCACAGACATCTTGTTTGTGTACATCAAAAGAGAATTTTCCTTGTACTTTGGGAAAATGAGAAAAAATTAAGGGAAAAGACGCCATTTTAGTTTTAGAGTAGATGCCATTTTTGTATCTGAAACTTCTCAATAAAATATTTGTAGACTTGTTCTTTCTATTTGAAGTGTTTATTTTCAATTTGGTGATTACGAAATTAGTTTATTTTTCTCATACTATGTTTTGAATTAAAAGAAACTTCATCTTTTGAATGTTTTCGAAGGTAAGATTTTTTGAAGTTATTCTCATCAGAATCAAACTCAAGCAAATGCAAATAACATACCCTCGATAATTTTGCAACAAAAGCGGATTTTGAAAATTATTTTCAATTTCTACTTTGAATGAAAAAAATTCTTTTGGCAGTACAATAGATGAAGTACAACATAATTGATTAATTGTTTTGGTCTAAACAAGACTACAAGCATTAGGAATTTCAACTTTAGTACCAATGGCAAATTTTCACCAAGATGACTTAATTCAAAGAATTCGGAGATAATAGGTCAGTAGAATTCTCTTGTTATTCCTCCTCACAGTATTTATTACAATATATTCATCTTTGCATTCATACATTGAAATGTACAATGGAATATTGCCAATTTAAATACAATGTGTCAAATTTAAACATTCATGCATTTTCGAAATGCATCTTTAATCTACAACAATGAAAAGAGATTAGAAAGACATTATATACTTTCACATATGAAAATAAAAGAAAATTGATCAATGGAAATGCATAGCCTGATGAAAATCTAATCCTTATAATTCATCGTGCTTCCTTAGAAGTTTAAAAAAAGGCTCCAGCCCTTTCAATATCATTCTCTTCATCAATCATCAACTATGTTCAAATTGATTTTCTTTTCATCTTCAATTGTTGTTCTATACAAAGTTCAATCCAATGAGACATTTTCCATATTCATCAGTAGTATGAAGTTTCTGAATATTTCAGTTACTGCATCTTCTTGTCATTTCCTGTTGACCATCAAACTTTCAAATTCCTCCCTCAGACCAAATTTTTGAACCATAGGGTTAAATTTGGAAATGAAAATACACAACTGAAACGTATAATTGATAATAAAATAATGATCTAAAAAATAATTTGTATGTAAGGAAGGCAAATTAGCATATTCATAAGGTAACCCAGCAACTTTAGGAGACATGAAAAAATGTTAGTCTCATCTTTAATCATTTCCACTCAAAGGAATGGTTCTAAAAATGAAATAGATAGATAAAACCTTTAGAGCCCAAACAAATGGTCAATAATATCATCATTTTCAAATCATCATCAATAGTTATCACAGAAATAAGTTGAAATATCAAGTAATTTAGATTTATTACTCGCAGAGCAGTGAAAACATGCAACATGTTCTCTCTACCGACTGGAGTAGGGCCTCTTAGAATTGTACAAGTGATGCAAGAGCTTCTTACCAAGTATTAGTATTATTAGAATATTATACCCAAAAAAACTACAATTATTATATTACCTTTCGAACAATCGTAATATATTGATCCTTATGATGTAGTAGAAGAAGTAGAAAATGTGTTATATTATCCCAGTTTCGTCTTAGAATTGAATATTTAATAGCTCTCAATATGGCCCTTGGTGAAGTCCAGAATGTGTCAGAATCTAAGGCCATTTGAGATGAACACTCGGTAATACACTTCGTTGTATTACTAGGTTCGCATGATAATTCATTTATTGCACGAATTATGTCTGCAAGTGATAGTTCCGTCATCGACTCATGCGAAAAATTTAATTCAGAGTCATATTCATTTCCATTTATTCTTTCCAAAGTAGCTTTAGCTTCCTCGAAATTTTTCTTATCTTTAACTGAAAGTTTAGAAATTTTCAACTTCTTTGCCCTACTTTTTATTACTTCTGATATGATGGCTCTTGTTGTTTTTTTTGGACTCATTATCTTTAGGCTTCTTGGTGAATTTCATAGTATCTCAATAAAAATTATGAAAACTATCAATTTGAAAAAAAATTATAAAACTGAAAACGTGAAAACCAATTTCAATTTCTGCACAGAACACTGATAAAGTTTGATTTGATTCACAGAACATCAAAATGTTTGATTTCTTCTATTTATCTATGATTTTTTCGAGGTTATTTCTTATTTCTTCTTCTTCCTCAACAAACTGATCTGTATCTTTCAGAGAAGTCTGAATATGGGCTCAGCCTGAAAGACTAAGCGCTGAATGTATGTTGTATGTCCAATCTTGTTCCTAGATCCCGAGGCATCAGGGAGGATCTTGGAGGACCAATCCTCTTTGTTAGAGGCTCAACTACCGTTGAGGGCGCTGTAAATACTTGTTTTCTAGGTTCGAAATTTAGCCACCAACCTGAGTGGCGCTAGGGGATTGGTTTGTAAATTTTTGAATGACAACACAATATTTATATTATTTCGTGAAATAAATAAATAGATTTTCATTTTAAGAATGATTTAAAGGCTATTTAAGGTGGTGGCGTGTGTTAATGGATTTCTGATTGTACATTAAGTGTAGCGAATTCAGGATTACAATTCGTTTTCACAACGAATAATGAAAAAATTGTATACAGAGATATCTAAATTACTTGGAAGAACAATCATTTTAATCAAATGAATATTATGTATTACACTTTTCAGGATTACTCAAATGAAGTGAAATAATATGAATGGAAGTATTTACTAGATCCATGAGATTCGTAAATGAATGGTATTACCTACAAGTGATATCCATTTGAAATCTACGACTTCATTGTTATTAAAGTTGATCGAAATCATTTTTTAAAGCGAGTGTTTCATTTTATGAAGATTACGAACAACATTTGATTGAGAACATTTCATTTAAACATTTCTTTAATCATATTTTACAAAATGAATAAAGGATTCTGAAATTTTTTCTAGTCTTTATTTGTGATCAAGTGGTTTTAAAATGGAATTTCAGAATATGTCATATGAAATTCATATCGTTCATCACACAATATTAATATAACAATCGAATATAGATAGAATGTTTGTTTACATTGGAAAATTTGCCAGAGATGATATCAAAAAGTCAGGAGAGATGTATGTAATTGCAAAGTCAAAGTGAAACATCTTAAACAAAATGCCAACATAAATATACATATACAGAGGATGAGTCGGGAGAAACGGACCAAACTTCAGGTGTGTATTCTGCAGGTCGAAATAAAATTCAAAAAACTCATATGTTGTTATCCCATTCTCATTTGTTTTCAAACTATAGGGTAATTAGAATATTTCAAATAAATATTTTTTTTTTAATTTTATTTATTTAATTTTTTCTTATCACAAATGCTGTAGGTGCTGACTTTTTTTTTGCGGAATGAGTTAATAGCATTACTGGAGGATGTTCCTTCAAACATCCGAATGCAAATGAATTATCAGCACGATGGAGCTCCCGCGCATTTCGCTTGTCAGGTCAAACAATATTCAGATCAAGAGTTTCGCGGACAATGGATTGGTCGCGTTGGTCCTATTAGTTGGCCTCCAAGATCTCAAGACCTCACATCACTAGACTATTGTTTGTGGGGCTGGTTCAAGAACGAGGTATACAAAGTAAAAGTTAACACTCGGAATGCCCTAATTCGACGCATTAGAAATGCGGCATTGCTTATTAAAGAAAGACACGAATCAATCAGAAAAGCAACAAGAGCTCATCGCAGACGAAGACGAATGTGTTTGAAGGTTAATGGCGGGATTTTTGAGCATTTTTTAAAAATAATACTATAAATGAAACCATTTTAATGTAGAAAATGTTGTTTTTCTATAATGACGCTAAAGTTTGAAAACAAATGAAAATCGGATAACAACATATGAGTTTTTTTAAATTATTTTGACCTGCAGAATACACACCTGAAGTTTGGTCCGTTCACCTGACTCACCCTGTATATAATTTACCCTGGATGGAAAAAGTTTTCAAGAAGCTTAAATGGGAAAAAAGGGCCTGAACATCGACGGCGTCTACCTCAATTATCTAAGCAGCAGAACAACTGAGAGTTGCACAAAGAGCCATGGAGGGAATAATGCTGGGAGTCACCTTGAGAGACAAAATCCGAAATAGCCAGGACAGATGGACTCAGAAGGTGATACTATGGAGACCAAGAGGGACAACAAGAAGTGTGGGCAGACCTAAAAAGAGATGGATCGATGACGTCAGAGCAGTGGCAGGAGGAAATGGATGAGGCCTATATCCGACAATGGATGAACAAGGGTTGAAAAAAAAAGAAATATACAAGAACCCTTCAAAATTCATACAATATTAAAAAAATTTTACTTGTTCGAAAACTTATTATGAAATATTCACAAAATTCTTCACAACAGACCTATGGCAAGATTATCATCACTCTCATAAAAATGAAAGGAGAAAACAAAAGTTTTACCCAAGCTTCTCTTTTTCAATTTTGTCTAATATATCAAGGGTATTCACTCATAATGAAAATTTTATTCCACTAGCCAATATTATTCCTTTTTATTTCTGCTTAGCTTCAAGATAGCTTCTAACCTGAAATTTAACAGATGATTTTGAGAATAATCTTATGTTACTATATAATTTCCAGCATCAATTCTACTATTCAGAAAACCAAATAATTTCACCAAACTTCGTATATTAAACGAAAATATCAATATATTATAAACCATGTATTTTGAATGGGATAACTCCAAAGTATACTTGTTTTCTTAGGGCGATATTTCGCCGCTAGGGGGAGTTTAGATTTTTGGATTCGCCAATAAGGGCTCTCCAGCGATGGAGAACTTGCATCTCTAATGGCCAGTTGCACCGTTCACAGAATAATCATTGTTTTAACTAATCAACGTTTACTACTAATCAATGTTTATAATTCTCTCTGGTTGCACCGTTTACGAATGAGCGGCGTTTAGTTAATCAGGAGATATATTTGGCAACATTGCAAAATTTCTACGGTATCAAGAATTTCTGTCAGTTTCAGTATTCGGTTGCCATGGTTACAAGTTTTGTATGTTTACTTTCACTGAGAAATTGAGAGTTGTCTCTGCATTCACTCCACGATTTTTCTGAAGTTAAGTGACTGAGTAGTGTGTAGTGTTATAATTTTTTTACGTACAAGAATCAACATTAAAGATGTTCCTAGAAAATATACATATACAATATTTAATACAAATATACATATATTTTATATTCTTGTGATTCAGGGAGCTAAAATAACACAATTAATACAATATATATTGAAACAAAAAGATACCTAGCTGAGGTTTGTGCAACACAAGGAAATCATAAAATACAAATATATACATATATATTGAATAATAATCTACATACAAGTTATTATAGAATTCCAATTCATGTTCTATCAATTCCAGTAAATACAGAACAGTATCTTTAGTGAGGCGAAAACGTCTGAAGAAATTATAATTATCCATCTGGTTGAAGTGTTGTATCCTCTGGTAGACTTTTCGTGGAAACCCGAATTCAATGAATTCAACAATTTCAAGATCATCATCAATTAATAGTTCGTCATCAGAAACCATATTTTATGGAGACTAGATTAAACACAAGAACTCAAAAAAAAAAACACAAAACACTGTTAGGTTATCGTTAGAAATATTTATAAATATAAATACGTTGAGTTTGCGCGGATCTCTGTTTAACCTTAATCGGGTGGGTAAACGACGAAATTTGGCTGTTTAGTGTAATTGACGATTAGTCCACATAAAACGACGTTTAGCAGACGGTGCAAGAGGTACCGCAAAATAAACATCGTTTAAAATTTTAATCATCGTTTAGCTGAACGGTGCAACTGGCCATAAGAGCTCAATGTCTAGATGACCCTAATCTCTCCGCACCCGCACCTTTCACATTGCCCGAACTGGATCTCGCCCTGAAACAGACTAAGGCTGGAAAGGAACTGGCTTGGACAATCTGTACCTATGCCCTGAGTTTTTCATACACCTTGGAAATGCAGCAAAGAAATGGCTAGTCTGCTTCATCTCCAATATCTTGGACAGAATCGAGAACAAAGACTCCTCTGATGAAGCCAAAATAAAGTTGGCGAAACGTTAGGTGAACTCCTAGTTTGTACTTACACTTGTCCTTGCAACCCGCTACAATATTATCAAAAAATAGTGGTGAATCAGCTGATCTTCCTATGCTCTTACTTTAAAAAGTGCCGACTTAAACTGAGGTCTGCGCAATCCATCTGAACAACAAACAGGCAAACAGGGAGCTTAACGTGCAATTTGATGAAAACACTCTTCGGCACAACAAACACCCGAAATACCTTGGCATCACTCTCGACCGTACTCTTTCATATACAGGGTGTCCCACCGGGAGTGCCCATTAGAAGTTTATGGGGAAATAATAATTAGATCATTTCCAAATTTTGTGTGAAGATATAAGCCAAGAAGACCTTCATTTATGATATATTTTTTAATATGAATGACTTCCGCTTTCACCGGAAGTGGTATCAACTTTCTTATTTCAAATGGAACACCCTGTTTATTATGACTTTTTCGGATAGATCTTCGAATGCCACATTAATTTTATGTATCACTCCCTATAGCCATCTAGAGCCGTTTTCGAGTTATTCACTGTTTTTTCGAAAAATTTTACAAATTGAGGCTTGTAGAACACTGAGAATTCAATGAAAGCGCAACGCGCAATCTCAGATCCGTTTTTTGAAATGGGTTACTGACAAGATATTCACCCCAACTCTGTAGAGAAAATAACGTTTTGATATACTGGGTGGTAAAATGAGAGTGTCAAAGTTGGAATTCAAAAAAAGCCAAAAACTCTATTTTTTTAAATGAAAACCATATTTTTTTTACCCACATATCAATTTGTGAGGTGAAAATAGGTGGAGTTTATTCAGGGTTCCCTATATCCAAAATGTACCATTTTCGAGATATTCAGGAAAAACTGTTAGTGTGTCAAAGTTTGAATTCCAAAAAAGGCAGAAATTCGATTTTTCCAAATAGAAACTGTATTTTTTTCACTCCCATTTCAATTTGTGAGGAAAAAATAAGTAGAGTCTTTTAAGGGTTCCCTATATCTAAAATGTACCATTTTCGAGAGATTCAGAAATAACTGTTAGCAACGAGCATATTATAATATGTGAGGTATCAATTATGATCTATGTTCACCCTTTCATAAGATTCTGTATGACTTTATTAAAAATAATCCAGGTTTGTTCCTACTGAAGAATTAATCGTGCAATGTATTGGCAGAATTCTGTTACAGAATGAATAAGGAAATCCACCAACCAAGAAATATTGGGAAGGTGGGAAAAATATTTGGAAGTAGGTGGACGAAATTTTCAAAATGTGTTATGACTCAATTTTTTATTCTGATATATTTGAATAAAAGTTCGGGAAGTTTCATGACTTGCTTTATAAGTTTTGCATTACAATTTAAGCTTTCGATATGTATGTCATATTTTCCGGAAAATATCTCGTTATTTTCATTATGAGCAGTGAAAAACTAGTGGTCGTTTTCTTTGAACAATGAGATAAGTTTTGAGGAATATCAACAACAGAAGCATGGAAAATTATTCTGAATAAGTCAAAGATTTTTATGAAAGGGTGAACATAGATCATAATCGATACCTCACATATTATAATATGCTCGTTGCTAACAGTTATTTCTGAATATCTCGAAAATGGTACATTTCAGATATAGGGAACCCTGAATAGACTCCACTTATTTTTACCTCACAAATTCATATGTGAGTGAAAAAAATACGGTTTCCATTTGAAAAAATCGAGTTTTTGGCTTTTTTTGAATTCCAACTTTGACATTCTCATTTTACCTCCCAGTATATCAAAACGTTATTTTCTCTACAGAGTGACGTCGAATATCTTTTCGGTAGCCCATTTCAAAAAACAGATCTGAGATTGTGCGTTGCGCTTTCATTGAATTTTCAGTGTTCTACAAGGCTCAATTTGTATTTTTTTTTTCACAAAACAGTGAATAACTCGAAAACGACTTCAGATGGCTATAGGGAATGATAAATAAAATGAATGTGGAATTCAAAGATCTACCCAAAAAACTTATAATTTACAGGGTGTTCCATTTAAAATAAGAAAGTTGATACCATTTCCGGTGAAAGCGGAAGTCATTGATATTTGAAAATATATCATAAATGAAGGTCTATTCAGCCTTTATATCCACACAAAATTTGAAATGGATCGAATAATTATTTCTCTATAAACTTCTAATGGGCACTCCCGGTGGGACACCCTGTATAGAAAACACCTTGAGAATACCACTGCTAAAATAAAAACAGTCAATATCGTCCAAAAGTTATGCGGAACAACATGGGGAGCATCAGCAGACACCCTGCGTACATCATCCATCACGTTGGACTTCTCAGCGCCGAGTATTGTGCCCCAGTATGGCTAAACAGCTGCCATACTAATTTGATCGACGTCCAGATGAATCAAACAATGCTATTAATAACTGGAGCAATCCGACCAACACCCACATACTGGCTCACCCTGCTCAGCAACATATATCCACCTGCAATCCGTAGAACCCAGGCCTTGCTCAGAGAGCACCGTAAGATACAGGATAACCCAGAACTACCTGTACAGGAAGATATACCTACTCATAGAAATACAAACTCTACGACGAAACAGACTCCGCTCCAGAAACCCACCGTTACGGCAAGCTGAACAACTAGGGATCTTCTTCTTCTTCATCTGCGGTCACTTATTTGACAGAACCGGGGCCTGGTGGCCCATTGTTCAGTCCCTTAGAACACGTCAACAGAAATGTTGCGAGTCGACAGGGAGGGGTCCCTCTCACCATGGAAATATTGGGTGTAGGGTTCCCTAGGTGTGTTTTGATTTAACTCATTAAGGTTGTTGCAGTTGAACAGCATATGCTCAACGGTTTCATCAGTGCTCTTGCACCTGCGGCACCTTGAGCAGTCAGTTAGTCCCATCTTATTAAGATGTTTATTAAACAGGTGGTCAGTTAGTGCGCCAATTACCAGACTTAGTTGTTTCCCTCTCGAGGGCCAGGATTTTTTTTACCTCAGCTGCAGAGGAAGGCCTCTCAATGAGAAGCCTCGACTGCCTAAGACCACTTCCCGTGCTCCATGCAGAGAGAATTCACTGTCTAGACATCTCTTAAAGAAATGTCCGACAGTTGTTCGCCAGATGGGAAGCGACGGCTCTGGACCAACAAAAGCTGATCGTGCCCCCTGCTGACCAGTACCTATGCCTTCTCATTGCCAAGGATTCCCGCGTGTGCCGGACACCAAATAACTTTCAAAAAGTAACGGGAGCCCAGATCACGCAGAGCCTCCCTGCATTCTCCTACCAAGTGTGAATTGACTCTTGTCTCAGGAAGGGCTTTCAATGTTTCCTGACTGTCACAACATATGAGAGTAGCCTCTGTGTATATTCTCCAGTTTGCAGACAAGAATTGCATACAATTGCGCCTGCATTATCGAGCAGTCCTTTCCTAGGGGGATGAACTGCTCGAAGCGAGTTCCCATGATCCCAGCATTGATAACGTGGAAATAAGAAACCTATAGATCCAACACTGCCAAACTATTGTAGATCAAGAAGAACGAGATTGGTTTGAAAGATATAACTTCGATACTGCAGTCACAGTGCTGGACAGGAATATTCGTGTTCTGTGCAGGAAACTGTGGGAGAAAGGTGAAACTGAACAGAGCTCGTACAGGCCATGGCCGATGCGCAGACTCTCTCTACAAATGGGGTGCTGCGGAGTCTCTGGGGTGTGTCTAAGGACCAAACCAGACACATTAGAGAGGACTGCCCATTACGGTCTTCCCAAGGGAGCTGAAGCGATTTCATGAAGGCTGATGTTACAGCACTAATATGGATTAGAAACTTAGATGTCAATATTTAGTTAGTCTTATGTGTAGCTTGTCTTACTATACTTATGCTGTATATGGGTGTTTATGCGTGAACTGTTTGTTATATACTTCTATTTTTGTGTTTACACTTCATTTGTGCCATACGAGTGAATGAAGTGATCGGGTGGGATGAGCACCGTTTCTATTTTGATAGTTCCAGAACTGGAAAGCAGTTAATAGGTGGGAGCATAGGCGGAAACATGGTGGGCAGCGCCCCCACTTGTGTTCCATGGTTTCATGTTGTTGAAAAGGAAGTGTTCACTACCATGGAGGTAAAGAAAGTGGAGGGGGCATAACGTTTGAAAAGTGTCACCAAAACAAATCCGGATTTGGCAAACCAAGACTTCGAGGTATTTTAAACTGTAGGTTCTGCAATTTTGGCCTTATTTATTATTCGTTCGTTGGTTTTGGCAGTTGTATGTAGTGAAAAAACATATAAGAAATGGTTTCTTGTACAGCATATGCTGATCTTACTCGAAAATTAATGGTGAAAAACTGAACTTTTTGACGTTTGTAAATACATGGTTTAATTATTGTTGCATACAACTTTAATTGATAGGGGTACACGAGATAATTTACTAATTTGTTTCATTGCATATTATCTGAATTTGTATTTACCTTAATTGAAAAAATAGGATGTATAATTTGTTACAGGAACATTCCGTACGTAATTCAACTCACCAATTCATTAAAAGCAATTGTTTATGATATTTTGACTCCTTGATTTGTTTCGATCATTATTTATTCATCTTTAGGTCATTAAAAGAGAATCGAACAATCTTCGAATTGTAAAAATTCAAATATACAAAATTCCCGCCACAAATTTGGCTCAGCATCATGGCGGATTTTTGGTGACACTTTCATAGCAAGGGAAACATAGGATATGCTACCTCCCCTTCTTCTACCTCCATGTTCACTACCGTGAGGGGTCAACTGCCATATTCACTAGGATGGCGGCGCTTTTGAGGTTAAAACATTTCTGAATAGGTCTCCTTTGATTCTACGAATATTTCACACCCGAATTTGTTTCGTAGCGTAGAATGTCACAAGTAGTTGTTTTTTTCCAACTGTAGTTCTCTCACAGAGAAGAGTACACCGAGCGGATGAGCTTTCCTATTTTACATACCATTAGTCATTGTAGCAGGAGTATTGGCGATTCTAAATAACTAGACGGCACCTGCGGATAAATATCGAACCTAGCAAACAAGTAATAAAAACAAATATTACACGTAAATATTGATATAATCAAGAATATTTCGGTAGTGAATTTTTTCCTGAATTGCAGAATTGCCATGGAAAATAGTGGTAAAGGTATTTATATCAGTGATATTCGGTTCAAGTGATATTTGAGAGTTTTTCAAGTTTTAGGTTGGGAGTTATCTTGGACTATGTGAATAGGAAAATTATTGAAATGAGTGGTAAATTACTATTACCAAGGGTGTATAACACTTATTATTGTATTCTTAATTGCTCCTCAAGGGAAGGCAGCAATAGGAATATACATTTCCATCAATTAACAAAGAAAGGTTAAATTACTAATGCCTTTATAGTAGAGGACCATAAAAATTAACGCAAAAATCACGCAAAGGAGGAACATGTTACGTATAATTCAATTAAACAACAAAAAACAATGGTAATGTGTGATTTAATGAAAGATGAACGGTCTGTTGTTGATGCACTGACGAACCTACAATTCGTTGTATATGAAAACTCAGAGGAATCATTGAACAATAAGTAGATTCAAGTAAACAATGTTGATTCAATGTAAAATTTTCCAAAGCTTACAAAATGAGAAACAGTGGAACTCATTGACAAGAATTCTAGATTTTAGGCCCGATTTCACAAACATCTAAAACTGAGTTTTAGTTCCACTAATCGCCGTTAACAGCAATGTTCAATTTCACCATGAATATAAATCGAGGTTAAGCCTAATGGCCAGTTGCACCGTTCAGCTAAACGATGATTAGAATTTTAAACGATGTTTATTTTGCGGTACCTCTTGCACCGTCTGCTAAACGTCGTTTTATGTGGACTAATCGTCAATTACACTAAACAGCCAAATTTCGTCGTTTACCCACCCGATTAAGGTTAAACAGGGATCCGCGCAAACTCAACGTATTTATATTTATAAATATTTCTAACGAAAACCTAACATTCAAAAAGAAACAATCGAACAGTGTTTTGTGTTATTTTTTTTGAGTACTTGTATTTGAGTTGGTCTCCATAAAATATGGATTCAGGTGACGAATTATTAATTGATGATGATCTTGAAATTGTTGAAATGATTGAATTCGGGTTTCCACGAAAAGTCCACCAGAGGATACAACACTTCAACCAGATGGATAATTATAATTGACCATATTCGTTAGCTATCGGTTGCAGCTTTTTTAAGTGTTTTTTGGTTGGCGACATTGTGAGATTAATCATAATGACATTCATCGTAGTTGTCAATTGTCATTATTTGTTTACTTTTTTCAAAATTTGAATTTTGAAATTTTTCCAATCATCTATAGAAAACGGACATTTTTCAAAATATTTCATCAATCTAGTTAGGTTTCTCCCTAAATTTACTACAATTATTTAAAACAGATATACATCATTTTTATTGATAAAACAAATACATACAATTTTTAATAAAATGGATACTAGAAGGCTGTGAGTATATCTTGTGTAGTATATTCAACATGTCCAAGAGTACAATATTAGGTTCATGTTTTTTTTTTCGATTTTAGCAACCACAATGTTGGAGGTGGCTGGAGGACTGTAATATTCGTAGCTCGACCGAAGATTCCAAATTAAAATTTCATAGCTTTGTTTGAGTGTCATAGGTTTCCCTGAAAATAAAATACTTGCTAAGAAATGATAACATTCTCTAGAAATGGAGCAAGATGCTCATTCATTAATTTCCAGAGGAAGAGAATATTTGGTTCACATTTCAAAAGGAATGAAGAAAACTAAAGTTCCTACATTATTCCTGAGAAAACCTATGATTTCTAGTAAGGTCTAAATTTTCATTCACATCTATCCACTCACTAACATTATGTTTATTAGCAGGTTAAAGCGAAAGCATTTCGAAAATGATAATATAAATGTGGTTGCGATGGAATATGAAACGCAGGATGTGGATTTTTCAAAAAACAAAAACATTACAGGCAGAATTATTTTTTTTCATCGAAGAATTTTGGCATTTTTTTTGTATACTGTTATTTATTATAGTTCAATTGTTTTTCATCTTTATTAAAAAATTCCAACAAAAAGTGTTGTGAACAAATTATGTTATATTAGTACCACATGAAAAAGATCTGTTGGACATAAACCTCTTATTGATCCCTACATTAATACTACAAATATCTCTGAAATCATTTCCATATGACCAAAATTGAATTCATAAAAGCATATGCATGTTCGTAGGGACATTTCGAATTTGGGAATGAAAACAACTATTGAAATGGAACACTTATATAATTACTTATGAACAATTATTGAAATTGAAAACTTCTATATTGCTTATATACTTCTATCTAGAAGGGGTGCTTCAAAGATATTCGGCATCAATCTTTCCATGGTACTGATGGGAATCGTAGATTTCAGTATATTGAAAATTTTCACTTTTTCAATCTTCCTCTCAACATGAATTCACAGACCTACACAAATTAAAATTGTTCCTAGTCTGCATAAGCAAGGATTGTTTGCTACAAGGATTTGTATGAATATATTAAAAGTTGAATTCCAGGAGCAAAAATCAAATTGTAAGTACTGTTTTTCAAGTTGGCCGTAAACTCACTAGTAATGTCTTTGGTGACTTATTCCTCCAACTCATCTAGTTGATTATTTTTAATAACAAATGATCAATTTAAAATTATTATATTCATGGGTATATTGGCGTTCAGATGATTTTTTTTTAAAGATTAACATCGGCCATCACAAACACATTTATATTATCATCTTCAAATGTCTTGCTGTTTGACCTGATAATAAACATAATGTTAATGAATGGACAGATGTAAATGAAAATTTAGTGCTTACTAGAAATCATATATTACCTCAGGAATAATGAAGGAACTTAAGTTCTCTTCATTTCATTTTGGAATGTGAAATGTAAACCACATATTCTCTTCCTCTTGAAATTAATGAATGAGCATCTTGCTCCATTTCTAGAGAATGTTATCATTTCTTAGCAAGTATTTTATTTTCAGGGAACCTATGAAACTCAAACAAACCTATGAAATTTTAATTTGGAATCTTCGGTCGAGCTACGAATATGACAGTCCTCCAGCCACCTCCAACATTGTGGTTGCTAAAATCGAAAAAAAAACATGAACCTAATATTGTACTCTTGGACATGTTGAATATACACAAGATATACCTACAGCCTTCTAGTATCCATTTTATTAAAAATTGTATGTATTCGATTTATCATTAAAAATGATTGATATCTGTTTTAAATGATTGTAGTTATATTCAGGGAGAAACCTAACTAGATTGATGAATTTTTTTGAATAATGTCCGTTTACTATGGATGATTGGAAAAATTAAAAATTTCAAAATTCAAATTTTGAAAAAAGTAAATAAATAATGACAATTGACAACTACGATGAATGTCATTATGATTAATCTCACAATGTCGCCAACCCAAAGAAACTTAAAAAAGCTGCAAACCGATAGCTAACGAATATGGTCAATTCGATTAAGAAGGGACCATATTCTCCTGGGGAGGTTGAAACCAGGAACTTTATTCGATGGATCGGATATTAGATCTTTATTAGGTAAAGAACATACATCCCATTCGGATTCCAGATTTCCAGATTTCGTTGTAGCTGAAGTTCGAATTCAGAAAGTTATTCGACCAAATAGGTTTACTGGATTTCAGTCTTGGAATTCTATTATCTGGAACGTAGGAAAGTATCGGAAAAGAATCCGGAATGAATTGAATTTTATTCCAAGAATTCCCAAGTTGCAGACTGTCTTTGAATATGGGGAGGAACTATATTCGATAGCACTGGTAGCCATTGGATAGGTGTAGATCGGATGGTTCCAGTAATTATTCTCATTGAAAAATTGAGCTACTATGCATCGATTTTCTGAACATGAACACTATTGAGCCAAACAGGGGCAATATTCAGCGGTGGAAAAAACCAGGGCAAGGGCTGCTCTGCGAAGAGTAGTCGGGTCAGCACCCCCATGACGTACCAGCAAGTTTCTGTAGAATGTTATTTCTCGTTTCAGCTTCATTCGTAAGTCATCCAAATGTGCTTTGTAATTCAGAGAGGAATCTAATTTAACACCTAAGTATTTGGGAGTAAAATTATGTTTCAAAGGAAAGTTCCCGAAAAGGACATTTAATTTTCTAAATTTTTGATGGTTATTCAAATGAAATAACGAAACCTAGGTTTTATTCGGATTTGGACACAAACGCCATTCCAAAAGATAATTTTTCAAAATTTTCAGATCAGAAGTTAAAATTTCCTCAATACTTTGAAAATCAGAATGACGGAAAGCGAGTGCAATATCGTCGGCGTAAATGAATTTTTCAGATGAAGTACAAGGAATATCGCATAAATATAAATTGAATAGAAGGGGTGCTAAAACAGATCCTTGTGGAAGACCATTGTTCAATATTTTGAATTTACTACTATATATCATCAACAAAAACACGAAATCTTCTATCCGACAACATGTTCTCTAATAAACGAATCATCTTTCCACATTTAAGATGTGTATAAAGTTTATAGATCATATCATCTTTCTATACCGTGTCGTAGGCAGACGATAAATCTATGAAAGCTGAACCTGTTTTTAATTTGTTATCGAAACCTGAACCGAAATGTGGTCAAACTGAGAACCTGATCATTGCAATTTCTATTTTTCCTATTGGTTTATTATTGTTGAACGTGGAATATAATTACGGAATAGGTATTTCGATATTATTTCTTTCGGTACTTCCAGTATTTTGTAGTGTTCTCAAAAGTTTTATCGAAAATGGTTGCGGCATGCGAAATATGCAAAACCATATTCAGCAATTGAAGCAACTTGAGAATGCACGTAAAGAAATTCTATCCTGGTAAGTACTACTTTATGTTTATTTATGCTTACAATTTTGATGTTCAATTTTCAGTAAATCAATTTAGTTTACTTTTATGAATGGACTCTATTTTTTTTTTCGGTGCAGTGAATAAACTACTTTTACCTGCCTTCACCTTGCCTGAATATCATGAAAAAAACTGAGAGAAGCGATTCTTTGAGTTCACTTTTATGAAAAGGGGTCCCTCAATTACTTCCTTTCCGGGTTACGGGGTATTAAATTTATAAGAAAGAAGAAACAAGAAATAAATTTATGTCGCTAAATCCTGACATGCATGGTATCCTGCATGTGATGGTTTTGTTTTATAAATTTCATAGACAATAAAATCAGGTATTATTTAGGAAATGTAGTTCAATTTCAATTAATGTATCAATGAGGATTTATTTTGAAAAGTAGCAATATTTTTATTGATAGCTTCACTTTTTGTCAATCACGCGTAATATTTTACTAAGTTAACGTATCAATATAAAATATAAACAAACTTGCAACGAATTTAATAAAAGTTTTATGAAATATTCAAATTTAGTACAACACGTTAAGAAGCTCCATCCAGGTAGGTATGAATAATTTTTTATGGGTGAATTTAGGTATTTTTTGTTCGTTACAAAATGAATTTTAATAAATAGTACTAGTGAAAGCATAATTTGAAGATATAAATATGTACATAACTTTCAACCTTATTTTTTAGTTCTCATCAGTGGTAATATTTTGCTATCCTTAAAAAACCTGCAAGAGTTCTGAAGCAACAAATACAGGGTATCCCGATAAAACAGACAAAAATTCAATGAGAGACAGAGGGCAACTAGAGGATCAAGGAAAACCCTTATATGTAGTAACTATAAGTCCTAGTTTCTGATTTACAGGATTATTTTTCAAATTTGAATGGAAATTTAAAACCTCTAGATCACCTGAAAAAAATCACCGATATTTTTGTTATTTTGCAATGAAGATAGATCTAAGAGGTTCAAGTAAAGTATATAACGATATGCCGTACTTGGACAGTCCTAAACAGTTCGCGAAATCACCCTGTATATAGATTTTCAAGAATCTATTAATTCGTTTCGTTAAATAAAATCTCATTGCTTGGTACTTATATCTTCAAATTATGCTATCACTACACTGAGAGAAGTATTCACCTGATATTATCGATCATGCGTTAAAGTTAATAAATCATTTATTGGCCAAATGGACAAATAAATATTTCTTTCATGGAAATAAAGAATTTATTTAAGTTTTCGCAAATCACATTCACTCACTATTATATCATATTTATTTATGAATAATAACATTCAATAATACCGAATAAAGACGCATTACACTGAAATAAATATATTTAGTAATACCTAATTAACAAACTGCATGAATTATGAATGAATGTTAACGTCTGATAGCAAAATTGAAAATTAATGGCTTTGCAGACGGAATTGAATTCTGGAATAATGACCAGTCCGTACAGGATTTGAACCTGCGACCCTCGAAATACTAGTCCAATGCGCTAACCAACTGGGCCATTGGGAAGGTTGAAGGTTCCATCTGATCTTCGGTAGGCGACTCTCCCAGAATTCGATGTTAGTTTGTTAGTTTTAATTCTTCATGAACTATGACGCCCGTGAAGAATTCTTTGAGGAGTTAGGGTTGGAAGGGGAACTCATTCGCTATCGGTGGTCATCGATGATTCGATTTTTACCTTTCATCCGATTGCGTCATTCGCGATTTATCGGCAGGAGTCGGGTAGTTGAATGTACCGACCACCGAACAATGTTAACTAGCCAAGATGACTGAAACATGTCAAATGCGGTTTGTTCATTGTTAATAAATCCTGTATTTGAGTAAACATATCGTGGAGTGGTGGAAGTTTAGAATCATTTAGTAATAGAAACCAAACGTTCGTTTATTACCAAATGAACATATGTTTGCAATTAATATATCTTATATTTGAAGAGAACTGCAGTTTAAATGAAATACATCATTCCCAAATATATTAAATATTAACAAATACCGTGTAAATAAATATTTCGTTATATATAAAAGAATTCTTTCAGAGGCAAGATCTGTTAGTTAATAAATAAATTAAAGATTAATAAGTGGATTTGTCTGTTAATGAATAATCTCGAAATAAATACTTTATTGATAAAAACAAATTTATTTCTCTCAGTGTAGGACAATTAATTAATATTCATTTTGTAACTAACAAAAAATACATAAGTAAATTCACCAATAAAAAATTATTCATACCTGGATGAAGCCTCCTAACGTGTTGTACTAACTTTGAATATTTCACAAAACTTTTATTACATTCGTTGCAAGTTTCTTTATATTGACACGTTAACTTGCATGAGCTCCCGCAGGGGGGGCTGGGGCCCCTTTGAAATGTTGATTCCCTTCTTGTTTTTGAACAAAATCTAATACTGATTTTGCCTGCGTCTTATCAAATTATTATTTGGCCCCTCCCGAAAAAAATTCTGCGGTCGCCCATGGTAACTTGGTAAACTGATCTGAAATAAAATATTACGCTTGATTGACAAAAGGTGAAGCTATGAATAAAAATATTGCTGTCAGGATTTAGCGACATGAATTTATTTCTTATTTCTTCTTTGTTAGAAATTTAATACCTCGTATCTATCCCAGAAAGGAAGTAATTTGGGACCCCTTTTCATAAAAGTAAACTCAAAAAATCACTCCTCCCAGTTTTTTTTTCATGATATTCAGGCAAGGTAAAGGCAGATATAAGTAGTTTATTCACTGCACCAATAAAAATGGAGTCCATTCATAATAGCCCACTTTAATTTATTGCAAAGACAAATGAATGATTGTGCTTTTAAACAGTAGGAATAATAAAAAGTGAACTTAATTGGTTTATTGAAAGTTGAACATCAAAATTGTAAACATGAATAAATATAACGTAGTACTCACCAGGATGGAATTCCTTTGGGTGCATTCTCAAGTTGCTTCTACTGCTGAATGTGGTTCTGCATATTCCGCATGCCATTTTTGATAAAACTTTTGGGAACACTACAAAATACTGGAAGTACCGAAAAAATAATATCGAAATACCTATTTCGTAATTCTATTCAACGTTCAACAATAATCAGTGAACTAATAACACATGGAAGGAGTCTAACCGTCAGATGCGGCGTAATGCTGGGTACGAAGATAAAAATCAGCTGATTCGGGGCAAGAAACGCCGCGTTTGAACTGAACTCGAGGAGATTTTGGGTTTTTTCTTGAATTTGAAATGTTTATACAATAATTTTGACGTACCCACCCATCTGATTTTTATAGTGAGACTCTAACTTATAATTAGTTAATTTTAGTTAAATGAATTTGTTTCCGAATGAAAGAGAAATTTTAAACAATTTGGTAAACATTCGTCCAATACCTAGTATGTTTTGTTTCGATGGTGATTTTATTTTTGTGATGTATTCTTATATTGAAATTTACTTCTAAAATAATGTACACTACTTGAAGAAGGTGGTTATTCAGAGGATCCTGATCAAAAATATGAAATAAAAGTTGAGAGCAAGAGCAAATGTTCTCAACTGCTCAGAATGTTCATTATTTGATGAAAATTTGAGTTGTATAAACAATTAAGACAATTCAACCCAGAAATCTGAAAACATGAAATTTATTTGAATGACAAGATTGAAGATTTAAAGAATACTTAACTAATTACTACTTACCCCCGATGTAGAAAAGAAAGTGAATATAATTATCTATACCTTCAAATTGGTTTCTAGAAAGAGGAGGCACCTACGTGAGCTGAGCCAAAATAAAATAAAATTCTTAAAGGGCTACTACCAGACAAAATTATTAACACATGCATTAATTTGCATTTTTCAATAATTCTTCATAGGCCACGAATATATGTTTGATTTTTTACTTGCATTATGAGTTCTTTCAAGTTCGTAACCTAGTTGCTCTCTAGTTCATTTTTTTTGCACATTTTGGCTACTGCAGTTTTCAAAGCAGAATATTGCCTCCTCCGGCAAAATGATTAATTCAAGAGGCTTAATAAATATAGGATAGAGAAAAATTCCTTTTTTTTCGTACCTATCAGAGGTTTTTCAGAACAATTTGGGGTATCAGTTTTCCATTCTCCAAGTAATTATCAGAACTGAAAATATTTCAAACCTGAATATATAAAAATACTGCATAATTGAAAACAACCTATAGTTGATGGAAGATCTGTTTTAAAACAGAAACAGAAGTATATTCTGCTTTAACCTCCTTCTTAGCAGATCTTATTCTTTTTATTGCCAAGACCCATGGAACTATGTTTTGAATCACTGGAAAACCTGCAGAATTTTGAATATTACTATAATAATTCAAGAACTATAATTTATAAGTAGAGACTCACGTGAAAAATTAAATTCCACTGCCTGTTGTTCATCTTTGTTTGTGTACAATTATATGCAGAATAGGCCTTTACCATAGAGAAAAATCAAAGGTAAAAAATAATTTCAGCACCATAACGATAATTACACTTACAAATATATAGAAAAACCCAAATGAAACTAAAAAATTCATCGATTCACGTATAGACACAAGAGAACGTTTCCAATGTTTTGCCCCCAATCAGCTGTTTTTCTTCTATCTCACAAACGTACCCGTGGGTCTCTCTCTACGCTCCTTCCATGTGTTATTAATTCACAAGTTCACTGACAATAATAAACAATAAACCAACAACAGACTGCTCATTGCGCGTGCGGAATCACGAAGCCAAAGTAGAAATTTCTGTCTCTAGACACGAGTCGAGTGTCGCGAGCCCGCGAAATTTATTCAGTTGTTGTTGATCTTGCGTTGGATGAGTGTCGTTACGTTATTAATTTGAAGTTACGAGTGCGATTTCGCTTAATTGTGACACTCAACGAGTTTTTTCAATATTTCTTCGAGTAAATCGAAGTTTTGTTTATAGAGGTGAGTTCACGCATTCCCATTATCAGAAATGGTAATTGTCTAGACAAAAATTTACGAAAAATTCAGTAAACACTAACCTTGACATGAAGAACACGAATCTGTTTTTAGTTTTTTCCGGTCGGACTTGGTTTTTCTGAAAAAAATTCTCAAAGTTATCGAAGGTTATCTCGACAAAATACTTCATATTTCAAGTTCGTTTAAATATTTCAGAGTTTCGGGGCCTATTTTCATCATGAATACAAAATTCTCGATTTTTTCTTCATTTATAGTCTTTTTTTATTACTGAATTTTCCTAAAATGTGATGATTCCTAATTGTTTACATTCGCGTGATGTGACGGCCATCTTCATTTCTAGCTCAACAGCGCAATATCACGTCGAATGACTTAGAAATAGCCGTCACATCACCGGAATGTAAACAATTAGGAATCATCACATTTTAGGGAAATTCAGTAATAAAAAAAGACTATAAATTAGGAAAATAATCGAGAATTTTGTATTCATGATGAAAATAGGCCACGAAACTCTGAAATATTTAAACGAACTTGAAAAATGAAGTATTTTGTCGAGATAACCTTCAATAACTTCAAGAATTTTTTTTAGAAAAACCAAGTCCGACCGGAAAAATCTGAAACAGATTCGTGTTCTGCATGTCAAGGTTAGTGTTTACTGAATTTTTCGTAAATTTTTGAGATTTTTGGATCAGTATAGACTATTACCTCAGAAAGAACGTATGATTTTATCTGTTTTCACTTTTAGAAAAGAATAATGCGGTCGACCGAAGTTTTCCATCGGCGTTATTATACAGGGTGGCCATTTGAGAACGAAACAGACGAGATTACAGACGAAATAAATTTTTTCGATAGAAATGCTCGGACAGGTCGATTTCTGTTTCGAGGGGACAACTTAAGATGTAGGTTACGGACGCATATCGCTTCAACCCTTGCTACTACAACCCTCACCCCCAATTTTTGAATAGGGAAAATGGGGTGAGTGATACCTCATTTGAAAGTTATTTTTATACTGATTTCAGCACAGTAATTGTTTTTTTTTCATTTTATGCATTAGTTCTCGAAATACAGGGTGGCCATTTGAAAACGAAACAGACGAGATTACAGACGAAATAAATTTTTTCGATAGAAATGCTCGGACAGGTCGATTTCTGTTTCGAGGGGGACAACTTAAGATGTAGGTTAAGGACGCATAGCGCGTCAAATGGCCACCCTGTATATATTTTGAAGAAGGTGCCTCTTTTTCATGAGACATCAAATACACAGACAGTGTCATTATCCAGAACGTTATGATTTCTGATTTTTATGATTGTCTGAAATTTAGTACTTTGTGAGGTTATCATTGAAATGTATACCATCTTCGATTCATATTGGGATTTTTAGATTTCATACGAAATTTCTGATGCGAGAGACGATGAACACAATGAAGAATTTAATGAGCCTGGAGTTTTTCTAAGAATTCAACTCTGTCAACAAAGCTCAACTATAAAATTTCAAATGTTTATTCCGAGCTATTGTTCGAAATAGGTATACCTACTCACGAACGACCTTCGTGAATCACCCTGTATACCGTAATTAGAAATTTCATATTAATTTCATTTCCATTTCAATATCCCTATTTAATTAATTCGTAAGACACATACTTATGTCTAATTCATTTCGGCTGCACTTCGTTTCAGGGACATTGCCCCATTTTGTTCATTTCTTCTTACAAGAGTTCAAAGTTTTGAATGAACAAGAGTTAAAGTGAGCCCTCTTATTTCTGTAATAGTATCATACATTATTTTCTCTATTTCAGTATCGTAATGAGTTCATTACAGTTCTAAAACTAGTTCTGTAAAGTGACTCATTACAGCATTGTTTTCAGTTATATTTTTCGTTTTGTGGTTGTCAGTACTGACCTCCGATCCACTCAATTTCCGAATCAAATCAATTCAAATTGCGCAGTCTGTCAAATTTCGTTAGTGACACCAACTGTCAAGAAACAATACAAAAGTCACTAATCTGAATTTGTATTTGAATTGAGAGTTTTCCACAAAACTTTACTGAAATAGAGAAAATATCGTCTAATACTCGTTGCAGAAGGCAATTCCAACACTCGTGCTTTCAAAAACTCGCTCCTTCGTCGCTCGTTTTCGAATTTCGCATTCGTGTTAGAATAGGAGCTCATTCTGCAACTTGTTTTAGAATATACTATTCTGTAATTCACTGAACTTATATCGAAATTAATGAATTAATTTCGTAAATATCGTTTAGTGATTGATTCGCAGAACTGTTTTCTGTCTCATGAATTTGACAGATTTAATAAAATAAATCCGTGGCAGAAGGCCAACATTTTCTTGAAATAGGACGGAGTCTTATCATCTGCCTTCTTGTGACATTAATGTCCAGCTGTTATATCAACGATGAATTTCATGAACTTGTTCAATCAAAACAAAGTTCTGAATTCATACCACCCCATGCTTATCGGCATTCTCTTCAATGGTTACCAGATGTTGGTTTTATGAGCGGTTTTTTAGGTGGCTTCATGCGATAAGTGCGACTACTCGCATATTTCAATGATTATTGTCCATATGTCCATTTTCCAATCAAGATATTTTTTTCAAGAAGAGAAAAAATATACAATCTTTTTTCATTCTAGAGAAAAAAGTATTCGAAATCTCGATGAGAGAACACAGAAAGTGTTCTTAGTTTTTAGTGTCTTTGACTTCAAATTGTGTTATTGAGGGTGAGTCCTATAATTATTTCGTAGCCGATTTTCCCGTTAGGCACCTATCGTATGTTATATTCTTTTTTGTGCTTTCAATCCTTCAATATAAATTTTCTAATAGATAATGAAGGTCGGCACAAAATAACACCATTTTTTTTTATTTCTCTCGATTTGAGTAGCTACAAATAGGTATTGAAATATTGCGGCCATAAAGTTTACTCATCAGTTTCAAATATTTTCTTGTAGATTATTGAAAGAAGCGTAAAAACCAGAAACTTTGCATTTTTTCGGGTCTGCGGATATGAGTGAAAACAAAGTAACTCGTGAATTGTATCGTAGAGCGTCGACCTATAAGATTTCTATTTCCGAATAAGTTTTGATTTGTGAGGAAGTCTGAATTTGCACTGCTTCCATAATTATTTGAAGTACACTCCCCGTCAATAAATTCCGGACAGGCAAAATTTTTTTCGAATTCAACACCCTGCATCTTTTTTCGTGGTTCTTCAATTTTGTTAAAATTTTCACCAGGTATAGTATTTAGTCTTGTGATATTAACCTGAAATTTACTTTGCAAACATATTTATAGTTTATCCCTTATACAGGGAGAAACAAAACCTTATTTTATACCCTTCATTTCTAAACACCCTGTGGTGAATTTGAGGAGGAAAATTTGATATCATTGAATTATAATTTGAACTGTGATCCTTTCTTAACGAAATGTTTCTTGATTTACGTCAGTATCTGCTTTTAAAAAAAAGATACACATTTTTATAACAATTTAAAACATTACCATTACAATACCTTATCGAATAGCAAACATACACAAACATCTCAATCAATAGCGTGTATTTTCACCTCACTTTCTCATCACTTCTACCATACGATGTAGCATACTTTCAATGCATTTCCGAATTGCTTCTGGGGGAATATTTTCGCGTTCTTCAAGAAGGGCTGTTCGTAAATCGGGCAAGGTGTTCGGCTGCCGATTTCGAACATGTCTACCTAGCATATCCATACATGTTCAAAAGGATTTAAATCCGGACTTCTGGCTGGCCACACGAATCGTTGAATATTCGCCTCTTCAAAGTATTCTGTAACAACCCGTGCAACGTGGGGCCTAGCATTGTTCTGCATTAACAGAAATTGTTGCTTCCCTCAGAATCAATTCGTAAATGCATTGAAAGTATGCCATGTCGTATGGTAGAAGTGATGAGAAAGCGAGGTGGAAATCCACGCTATTAATTTTCAGATGTTCGTTTATGTTTACTAGTCGATGAGGTATTGTAAAGTTTTAAATTGTTATAAAAATTGAAAAAATGCAAAACTTTCTTTGAAAGCAGATAATGACGTAAATCAAAAAACATTTTATTAAGAAAGGGTCATACTTCAAACTAAAACTGGATGATATCAAATTTTCCGCCTCAAATTCCTACAGGGTGTTTGGAAATGAAGGGTATAAAACAAGGTTTTGTTTCACCCTGTATAACGGATAAACTACAGGTATTTTTGCTAAGTAAATTTCAGGTTAATATAACAACACCCAATACCATACCTGGTGAAAATTTCAACAAAATCGGAGAACCACGAAAAAAGATACAGGGTGTTGCATTTGACAAAAATTTTGCCTGTCCGGAATTTATTGACGGGGAGTAAGTATATTTGAACCATAGAGATAGTATAAGGGGAGATGCGATTTCGTGACTAAAACGGGACCAGGTCCGCCACATTGGTACGACACATTTGTCAAGCGGTCGTTAACCTTGATGTTTCGTTTTCGGTTGTGAGTTTTATGAAAATTATTTATATTTGAAGGACAATCTTTGTTGAACTAATTGAATAAAATTGTTTCTTGTGCTGTGCGAAGTTGCTGTAGCCGGGATGGCGTGGATAAGAAGAAATCATCATTACATTGATATCAACAATGTACAGGGTCGGTTTAAGTAGATTTGATGTCTGATACTTTTATATTCATTTAGAGATCGAACATCTTCTCATTTTCAATTGATCACAATTTTGATCAGTGTTTTTTGGATAATCATCGATTATTATTGATCAAAAGCATAATAAAGAAATATTACAATATAAGAATGATTTTTCTCTTTAAGTATAAAGTTGACAAATCAACTGGTATTATGCACCAAAATAACAAAATTGTACTGTTTAAGGGACAGTAAAACTGTTAATTGAGTAAATTTTTTGTTTGTGAAAGGAGAACTTAGTTATTGAATATGAGAGAATGATTGGAACATTCAAATATTTCTAATATTTTATGTAAAAGTTTCCTGTCATAATATGAATTGGAAATATAAATTTTTTTAACTAGGTGAACATATTTTAATATATATGTATATGTATATTATATAATTTTTTATATTCATTATTTATATTTTAAATAAATTCTTCACCTTATACAAAATCTGTACTTTGCCTATTATTATACGAGAACCTACCATAAGAGAAAGTAATATCTACTCGTGTATATATCCTTCAAACCAAAGAAGGGATAGGTATTCTATAATTAAAAATCTAACTGTTATTAATATAAGGAAAAAATTGTTGATCTTCCACCTATACAAACTGAGTCATGATGGAAGAAGTAGCTCAATATTTGAAGGAACGTTAACGAGTAGAACTTCCAGAGATGTTCTTGAATATCACTAGTCTCGTCACTAGTTGTTTCTGCTAATGAAAGAAGTTTACATTAGATAAACTCAGAAGAATTGAATATCCATTAAAAATGTTCTCAAAATAAGATGAGTATTGTTTTAGTATATAAACTGTTGAAATTCATTTGTATTTCATAAATGTCAAAAATCATGATGTTCATTCTGCTTCATCCATAAATTAGCCTGTAATTTATTTAGTCCGACCCTGTCCAATTTGTGGTTCTGTGGCCGAAACCGCCACGTTGGTACGACACTTTGCCCCGCCCAGTGGACCCGTTTTATGTGGAAATCGTTGAATGCAACAGCGTCTCCTTCTATACTATCTCTATGATTTGAACAGACTATAGAGTCTAGATGGTTGACCAAAATGAAGATTGATATAGTTCCGCCTAAAATATTGTTCCGCCTGAAGTCGATTGAAAAGTGGCGAAGCAATATTCTAGGCGGATCGACCATCTTTAGTTTGTCCAACCTCCTAGAGATTTTTTTTTGCGGAACAATCATCTAGTACCGGTGTGAAAAGAGCGGCCAAAGATAGCGGCCGAAATTTACGGAAACACCCGAACGCCCAAGTCAGTGGCGTCCGGTGTCCCTTGTGTTTTCTCATAGGAATTCGAAGTTAGGTTGATTAAATGGGGGAATAATAAGTAAAACGCGTATTTTTTATTTTGAATAGACGATTTTACGACAAAAAAAAGTCGATATGAACATTCATATTTCGCACCGGACTCGTTTTATTAATTTCTCGTGAACTTGAAGATGCCGATATGAGGAAGAGCTCCTTGCATTACCACATTGGAGGGAAAGAATCCTGACGACGTATACAACTTGAACAGAGCAAAAAAATTTGACTTGCGATGGGGCCCTGGGGTTGAAATTTCATCCCTTAACTTTTCGAGTGGTGTTTCGATCAGAACGCGGAATCCTTGCATAATCATATTCACAGGAAAAACTCACTTGGGTATCATCATCAAATAGCGCAAAAAAAATTTGACTTGCGATGGGGCCCTGGGGTTGAAATTTCATCCCTTAACTTTTCGGGTGGTGTTTCGATCAGAACGCGGAATCCTTGCATAATCATATTCACAGGAAAAATTCACTTGGGTATCATCATCAAATAGCGCAAAAAAGATTTGACTTGCGATGTGGCCCTGGGGTTGAAATTTCATCCCTTAACTTTTCGGGTGGTGTTTCGATCAGAACGCGGAATCCTTGCATAATCATATTCACAGGAAAAATTCACTTGGGTATCATCATCAAATAGCGCAAAAAAAATTTGACTTGCGATGGGGCCCTGGGGTTGAAATTTCAACCCCTAAATTTTCGGGTGGTGTTTCTATTTGATGATGATACCCAAGTGAATTTTTCCTGTTAATATTATTATGCAAGGATAACGCGTTCTGTACGAAAATTGACCCGAAAAGTTAAGGGATGAAATTTCAACCCCAGGGCCCCATCGCAAGTCAAATTTTTTTTGCGCTATTTGATGATGATAACCAAGTGAATTTTTCCTGTGAATATGATTATGCAAGGATTCCGCGTTCTGATCGAAACACCACCCGAAAAGTTAAGGGATGAAATTTCAACCCCAGGGCCCCATCGCAAGTCAAATTTTTTTCACGCTATTTGATGATGATAACCAAGTCAATTTTTCCTGTGAATATGATTATGCAAGGATTCCGCGTTCTGATCGAGACACCACCCGAAAAGTTAAGGGTTGAAATTTCAACCCCAGGGCCCCATCGCAAGTCAAATTTTTTTCGCGCTATTTGATGATGATAACCAAGTGAATTTTTCCTGTGAATATGATTATGCAAGGATTCCGCGTTCTGATCGAAACACCACCCGAAAAGTTAAGGGATGAAATTTCAACCCCAGGCCCCATCGCAAGTCAAATTTTTTTCACGCTATTTGATGATGATAACCAAGTCAATTTTTCCTGTGAATATGATTATGCAAGGATTCCGCGTTCTGATCGAGACACCACCCGAAAAGTTAAGGGTTGAAATTTCAACCCCAGGGCCCCATCGCAAGTCAAATTTTTTTCGCGCTATTTGATGATGATAACCAAGTGAATTTTTCCTGTGAATATGATTATGCAAGGATTCCGCGTTCTGATCGAAACACCACCCGAAAAGTTAAGGGATGAAATTTCAACCCCAGGGCCCCATCGCAAGTCAAATTTTTTTCACGCTATTTGATGATGATAACCAAGTGAATTTTTCCTGTGAATATGATTATGCAAGGATTCCGCGTTCTGATCGAAACACCACTCGAAAAGTTAAGGGATGAAATTTCAACCCCAGGGCCCCATCGCAAGTCAAATTTTTTTGCTCTGTTCAAGTAGTATACGTCGTCAGGATTCTTTCCCTCCAATGTGGTAATGCAAGGAGCTCTTCCTCATATCGGCATCTTCAAGTTCACGAGAAATTAATAAAACGAGTCCGGTGCGAAATATGAATGTTCATATCGACTTTTTTTTGTCGTAAAATCGTCTATTCAAAATAAAAAAATACACGTTTTACTTATTATTCCCCCATTTAATCAACCTAACTTCGAATTCCTATGAGAAAACAGAAGGGACACTGGACGCCACTGACTTGGGCGTTCGGGTGTTTACGTAAATTTCGGCCGCTATGTTTGGCCGCTCTTTTCACACCGGTTCATCTAGTCTGATCTACCAATCCTCAGGTGGTGGTCAGAATTATTATAGTATAGGCGAATACCACTTGGATGTTTTCGGGCTACATACAGTCAGATCTACAAACTTCTCTTTTATTCTCTACAAAAACAGTTAAATTGTTTTCTTCATTTCATAGATATTCAGAAAGATTCGAGAATTCGGACACCTTCTCATCATCCGCATCCGTAAAGAAATATAAAAATGATCCTAAGTAGCGTCCCATGATTCAGATGTAGGGCGTGAATTCGTTGCATAGTATTGAAATTTTCATTGTTTGCTTGTACAATCGTTTTAATCGACATTGTTGTATGCACTTGTTATTCGTTAATATTGAATTTGAATGAGATTATCTTCAAATAACAGATTTTTAATTTTGTTTCAGATCACTATGAATCGAGTAAGTATACTTATTTCTTGTTTGAATTTGTGATCAGATGTTATCAAGAATGAAGTGGGTAGGGGAGAGCGGGTCGTGTTGGCTCACTTTTAACTTCTGAATTATTTCTCAACAGAAAAGAAATTGAACCCTTTCTTCAGCCGACATAAGGTACTACGAACATTCAAGTTTGCGCTGCATATTTAATATTAAATGAATTCCTACTAAATTCATTTGTATTTGTCATTTTATACAACAGAATTTTTGCGCCAATTTGCCCCACACATGGGTTATGTTGGCTCAACTTACGGGGTTAGTTGGCACGGAAACCTAGAAAGTTATCTTGAAAAGTTTGTGAAACAAAAATATATAAAAAAGGTTGAAATATGAAAAATAAAGAATACTGTAAGAAGGGAACATTCTTTACAAATCGCAGCTTTAATTTTTGTCGTGAATTTCAGTCGGATTCACAATTGTGGCAGACATAAATCATTGAAAGGCCTGTTGATGCCTTCAACATGTGCATTTCATTTTTCCGATTATTATTGTCTGCAGGCTGATCATTGTTTCCTTGTCTCATCAAAAACATCTTTATTGAATGGATACATTTCAGTTTCGAAAGCCTGACGTTATATTTCTTGGTGGATCTAAGTAGAACATCTTAGCGCCAAATTGCCCCATTTGAATTGAGTCAACTTGCCCCAAGGGCATTTTGTGTAGAAGAATGTGAGGAAACTAATAATATCTTTAAATCATAATCATAATAATATCTTTGACGGCTACCTTCTTAATATATGAAACTCAGTCGGCCATATTGTTGGTTACACCATTTATAACTCAAGATTGGATGAACTGTTTTTTTATGAAAGTTTTTTTGTTGGATTCTTCTACGGCGGGGTTAACATAAAATACCATTAAACCCTGAAAAATTTGATAAAATAAAAAAAATATAGGAAATAATTTTCTTTCTTGCGAATAACGCCAATAGATGTCGCTCCGGTTAACAGCGGTAGAGCTCTTTCTTCTGATTTCAAATACACCTTATTGAGAGTATCTCTGGCAGTTTTCTATAAATATAGATATTTTCTTCTAAATCAAAGGCAGAGTAGTGGAATGCCACACGAGAACGATGCGATTTTTTCATATCAAAGGAACCGTGGATAATGACACCTGATATTTATATTATTTATTTATTAACTGAAAGTTCAATTAGGGATTCAAATGACCCCTATTTATTTCTAGACAGAGTCGATATCTTTTTTTAAAGTGTTTGAACATTTTTCTCAACATTTATGGAATATATTGAGGTTCTCAATTTCTCCTTCCATTCTGAATTTAATTTCTTCAATATTTTGCAGACGGGCATTTTATATTTCAAATATCCCCATGAAAAAGTGTCCAATGATGTTAAGAAGGGACTATCAGGAGACCATAGAATGGAACTCCGATATAAATAAATCACAGCATTCTCGAGTGGCATTCTACAGCTGCCTTAGATTTAGACAAAAAAAAACCAATAATTTTCAGAAACTGTCGAAAAAAACCTCAATAAAGTATGTATAAATATTTGAAATCAGAAGAAAGAGCTCTACCGATTAGGAAAATGAAATACAGGGTGTGCCATTTGAAAAAAAAAACAATTCACATAGAATTTTTAGGTTAACGGTGCCTTAATGCAATTCTTAGTACTGAATTCTAAATGCCCATAAAATATACTGCAAATTTGCCCATTTGAACTTTTGTGACTATCAATATTAACTGAGATATTGGCCTATTTCATTGCAATTAAATATTTTGTATATTTTGTACTGTACTTGTATTTTTTTCGTATTTCACCTAATATATTTCCTTTGAAAAAAAACAACTTTATTCACCTCTAAGGGCGGAACAATGTTTGCCGGGCCAGCTACACTGAGAGAAATAAATTTGTTTTTATCAATAAAGTATTTATTTCGAGATTATTCATTAACAGACAAATCCACTTATTAATCTTTAATTTATTTATTAACTAACAGATCTTGCCTCTGAAAGAATTCATTCATATATAACGAAATATTTATTTACACGGTATTTGTTAATATTTAATATATTTGGGTATGATGTATTTCATTTAAACTGCAGTTCTCTTCAAATATAAGATATATTAATTGAAAACATAGGTTCATTTGGTAATAAACGAACGTTTGGTTTCTATTACTGAATGATTCTAAACTTTCACCACTCCACGATATGTTTACTCAAAATACAGGATTTATTAACAATGAACAAACCGCATTTGACATGTTTCAGTCATCTTGGCTAGTTAACATTGTTCGGTAGTCGGTAGATTCAACTACCCGACTCCTGCCGATAAATCGCGAATGACGCAATCGGATGAAAGGTAAAAATCGAATCATCGATGACCACCGATAGCGAATATCTCTCCAAAGAATTCTTCACGAGCGTCATAGTTCATGAAGAATTAAAACTAACATCGAATTCTGGGAGAGTCGCCAACCGAAGATCAGATGGAACCTTCAACCTTCCCAATGGCTCGTGGTTAGCGCAATGGACTAGTAATTCGAGGGTCGCAGGTTCAAATCCTGCACGGATTGATCATTATTCCAGAATTCACTTCCGTCTGCAAAGCCATTAATATTCAATTTTGCTATCAGACGTTAACATTCATTCATAATTCATGCAGTTTGTTAATTATTACTAAATATATTTATTTCAGTGTAATGCGTCTTTATTCGGTATTATTGAATGTTATTATTCATAAATAAATGTGATATAATATTGAGTGAAGGTGATTTGCGAAAACTTAAATAAATTCTTTATTTCCATGAAAGAAATATTTATTTGTCCATTTGGCCAATAAATGATTTATTAACTATAAAGCATGATCGATAATATCAAGTGAATACTTCTCTCAGTGTAGCTTATCTACACTGAGAGAAGTATTCACTTGATATTATCGATCATGCGTTAAAGTTAATAAATCATTTATTGGCCAAATGGACAAATAAATATTTCTTTCATGGAAATAAAGAATTTATTTAAGTTTTCGCACATCACCTTCACTCAATATTATATCACATTTATTTATGAATAATAACATTCAATAATACCGAATGAAGACGCATTACACTGAAATAAATATATTTAGTAATAATTAACAAACTGCATGAATTATGAATGAATGTTAACGTCTGATAGCAAAATTGAAAATTAATTGCTCTGCAGACGGAATTGAATTCTGGAATAATGACCAGTCCGTGCAGGATTTGAACCTGCGACCCCCGAAATACTAGTCCAATATGCTAACCAACTGTGCCATTGCGACTCTCCCAAAATTCGATGTTAGTTTGTTAATTTTAATTCTTCATGAACAATGACGCTCGTGAAGAATTCTTTGCACTGAGAGAAATAAATTTGTTTTTATCAATAAAGTATTTATTTCGAGAATATTCATTAACAGAGAAATCCACTTATTAATCTTTAATTTATTTATTAACTAACAGATCTTGCCTCTGAAAGAATTCATTCATATATAACGAAATATTTATTTACACGGTATTTGTTAATATTTAATATATTTGGGTATGATGTATTTCATTTAAACTGCAGTTCTCTTCAGATATAAGATATATTAATTGAAAACATATGTTCATTTGGTAATAAACGAACGTTTGGTTTCTATTACTAAATGATTCTAAACTTCCACCACTCCACGATATGTTTACTCAAAATACAGGATTTATTAACAATGAACAAACCGCATTTGACATGTTTCAGTCATCTTGGTTAGTTAACATTGTTCGGTGGTCGGTAGATTCAACTACCCGACTCCTGCCGATAAATCGCAAATGACGCAATCGGATGAAAGGTAAAAATCGAATCATCGATGACCACCGATATCGAATGAGTTCCCCTTCCAACCCTAACTCCCCAAAGAATTCTTCACGAGCGTCATAGTTCATGAAGAATTAAAACTAACAAACTTACATCGAATTCTGGGAGAGTCGCTAACCGAAGATCAGATGGAACCTTCAACCTTCCCAATAGCACAGTGGTTAGCGCATTGGACTAGTATTTCGAGGGTCGCAGGTTCAAATCCTGCACGGACTGGTCATTATTCCAGAATTCAATTCCGTCTGCAAAACCATTAATTTTCAATTTTGCTATCAGACGTTATTATTTATTCATAATTCATGAAGTTTGTTAATTATTACTAAATATATTTATTTCAGTGTAATGCGTCTTCATTCGGTATTATTGAATGTTATTATTCATAAATAAATGTGATATAATATTGAGTGAAGGTGATTTGCGAAAATTTAAATAAATACTTTATTTCCATGAAAGAAATATTTATTTGTCCATTTGGCCAATAAATGATTTATTAACTTTAACGCATGATCGATAACATCAAGTGAATACTTCTCTCAGTGTAGTAAATGATTCTGAACAGTTCTTGGCCAACATTCAAAAGCTGTTTCCAGACGACAACGTTTGGAGCAACACATACTGTACAGGACAATCTTATGTCCACTTTCAAGGTATTATACCATAATAGTTAATTATAATATTAAAGTTGCTTTTTTTGAGGCAATACGAAGTCTGACGGGTCAGCTAGTTTCAAATAAAACTTCAATATGTAGACAATCCGATTTATCGGCAGGAGTCGGGTAGTTGAATCTACCGACCACCGAACAATGTTAACTAGCCAAGAATGCCAAGATGACTGAAACATGTCAAATGCGGTTTGTTCATTGTTAATAAATCCTCTATTTTGAGTAAACATATCGTGGAGTGGTGGAAGTTTAGAATCATTTAGTAATAGAAACCAAACGTTCGTTTATTACCAAATGAACATATGTTTTCAATTAATATATCTTGTATTTGAAGAGAACTGCAGTTTAAATGAAATACATCATACCCAAATATATTAAATATTAACAAATACCGTGTAAATAAATATTTCGTTATATATGAATGAATTCTTTCAGAGGCAAGATCTGTTAGTTAATAAATAAATTAAAGATTAATAAGTGGATTTGTCTGTTAATGAATAATCTCGAAATAAATACTTTATTGATAAAAACAAATTTATTTCTATCAGTGTCCAAAGAATTCTTCACGAGCATCATAGTTCATGAAGAATCAAAACTAACAAACTAACATCAAATTCTGGGAGAGTCGCCAATGGCACAGTTGGTTAGCTCATTGGACAAGTAATTCGAGGGTCGCAGGTTCAAATCCTGCAGGGACTGGTCATTATTCCAGATTCAATTCCGTCCGCAAAGCCATTAATTTTCAATTTTGCTATCAGACGTTAACATTTATTCATAATTCATGCAGTTTGTTAATTATTACTAAATATATTTATTTCAGTGTAATGCGTCTTTATTCGGTATCATTGAATGTTATTATTCATAAATAAATGTGATATAATATTGAGTGGAGGTGATTTGCGAAAACTTAAATAAATTCTTTATTTCCATGAAAGAAATATTTATTTGTCCATTTGGCCAATAAATGATTTATTAACTTTAACGCATGATCGATAACATCAAGTGAATACTTCTCTCAGTGTAGTAAATGATTCTGAACAGTTCTTGGCCAACATTCAAAAGCTGTTTCCAGACGACAACGTTTGGAGCAACACATACTGTACAGGACAATCTTATGTCCACTTTCAAGGTATTATACCATAATAGTTAATTATAATATTAAAGTTGCTTTTTTTGAGGCAATACGAAGTCTGACGGGTCAGCTAGTTTCAAATAAAACTTCAATATGTAGACAATCCGTCAAAAAAGACATTCTTGTCTTCCTTCTGATTAGAATGAAAGATATGACAAAAACAAAAATAAACCTGAGTAAAAAGTTACGAAATTACACTCTGGAAACACTTTCACTTAACAAGTCTAACCAACTCTCGAAAGAAGCATGAAAGTCTTGTCTCGACATGCTTTCATGCCATTCTTCATTTACAGGCGATTGCTGCTTTAACAAGTGTTGTACATATTAAGATACAGTCAAAACCGGTTATAACGACATTGAAGGGACTGCAAAATATGGACGCTATATCCGGTAGTCGTTATAAGCAATATTTCTTTAATTTAATGAACATTCATTTTGAAGCGATATTTTGAATATGGACTATTTTCCGAATGAAAGGACAAAGTTGATAAGAATATTTATTATGAAAAACAAACAATACAATTATTTTACAAAATAGTCGGTTATTTTGGTCTGTTTATTTTTGGGCTGAGACTCGAAAGTATTTTGTAATATCCTCTAATCTCCATATTATGTGGGATTTTTCTTCAATATTGAATGCTTTTCTCTTTTTTGCGACATCTCGTGATTTATGAACTCAAGGTCAAAAACAATTCAGCGAAAACTACGATCTTTTGACTCTCGTATTGCGCACGATCGTGTCGTTAAAGATACACTGAACTGCATAGAGCAGTAGAGCATGCGTGATGTGGAATTGGAATGGAGGGGTAGATTGCATGTAGGTACCTATTATTCATTATAATAATGTTCACATTAATGTTCTGATTCAACAAGAAAGTATGAATGTTGGTCGTTATAGCCGATAAATTCCTATGATTTTTCGTCGTTTTAACCGATATGTCGCTTTATCCGATGTCGTTATAAACGGTATTTTTTATAACTGTTTATCAGGATTTAGTCTGGACCCTTGCATATGGACGTTATAACTGATTCGTCGTTGTAAACGGTGTCGCTATATCCGGTTTTTACTGTATATCAGGAGTGTGCCAACTAACTCATGCGCCAACTAGTCCCACTCTCCCCTAAATGCAAAGAATTAATTGCGAACGAGTTTATTCGATTTTTTAAATTTCTGCTTTATACTACTAGTTAATAAATATTACAGTTAGAATTATTAACTACAATGCTGAAGACGATCTCAGCGAATGCTGCCGCCACTAGGGACTTAGTAGTAGTGAGTATACCTTTATATTATAGACATGATTATTATAAATTTGAATTTTAATTTTAAAATGAATTAGTGAAAGAGAAATAATATTTCCATCTAATCTCAATAGGAAGTTATAAAATTAAAACGGTTTTGTGTTGCATCGCAGTTAATAATTTTTATAAATAGTTTACACACGTGATGATAACACATCACAACTCGCCCCCAATGGAAGAGCTATTTTACCATATATCCCCAAGGTCACCGATAGAATTCGTAGACTACTAAAGATGCACAATATAGAGACTGTCTATAAGCCATCTCAAAAACTTGGCTAAATGATCAGAACTACCAAAGACAAAGTCGACCCACTCTCTCAACCCGGTATTTACAGGATACCTTGTGACTGCGGCAAAGTCTACATTGGTACAACTAAGCGAAGTATCAATACGAGAATTAAGGAGCATGAACGATGCTGTCGACTCAATCAGACAGAAAAATCCGCACTAGCGGAACATGCTCTGACAGATGGACACAATATTGTTTTCTCAAAGGCGGAGGCTATTTCGAACATCAAAAGTTTCTATCCTAGGATCCATGGAAGCCATTGAGATATATAAACATAGGAACAATATGAACAGAAGGGAACAAACTTCCTTTGGTACATAGCGCATGGTTGCCGGTGTTGGAAAAGACCAAAATCAAGAAAATACGAAGTGGGAGCGATGTACCAATCAACATCGCGCGCGTAAACCCGCTACCTTCTTCCGCCAATGATCAGGGTATAAGTTGGGCCAACGGATCGAATCCAGCACCACTTTCGGAAATTTAGCGGTCGAGTTACAACCTCAGACCAAGAATCCTCTGAAGATGCCTACCGCAGTTGTGTGCGAAACGTTAGGTGAAATAGTTCCTAATATACCACGGCCAATAAGCCCGAAAGACTCTCATAATGTTAATAATTTTTTTTCGATTGAGAAAACAAAAACTCAATTCGAATAATTGTTGAAGTTTCAAAATATATCATGTAAAGTAGTAAAAATGAAAGGGAGTTTATGGTGTATATTTTTGTTTCATAATATCTCTGTTGTCGAAATTGTTTTTAATAAACGATCTTTGAAGACTTAAACTAAAATATACAGGGTGTACCAAGTTCGATGGCCTATTAGGCGTTTCTGGAGAACTGGACCTATTTGAAATCTGAAAATTGGGATTATATTATTGTTTGGCATTATCTACCGATCTAAAATATTCTTGGAGCCTGACCACTTTCAGTTATACAAGTAGAGAAAAAAAATGTTCAACATTTTTTTTCTGTTTTTTTTTTGTTCTCGAATTCGATAGAGTATGCAATTCTAAATACATTCGTTGTCAAATCGTTGCATTCGTCAAAATACTTTAGAAAATATCGAGAAAAAACTTAAGCAAAAAAAGAGATAAGTGTATTCGTTATTATGTTTGTTATTCCTAACCTAGATATCGCAAGCACAAACTGTTTTCACATTTTTGAAGGCGAAGAATGTAAAAATATTGTACATTTTCAGAATTTTGAATAACCCGTCACAGGGTGTTCCAAATGTTGGTTCAAAAATTGAGATCAAAATTGGCTCATACCTTTCGTTTTTCAAATTAGAACCCTATTTTTTTTGTTGCGTCAGATTCTGCGGAGAAAAATGATGATAATGTTTAAACATGTTGATGCTCCTAAAATTACTTATTCTTGAGTTATTTAGGATTTTCTGTTTCTATTCATGAAATGTGTTTTACATCAATAATGATAAATGAATTCAGAAAAAAGGAAGTCACTAGTGAGTTATTTGAGTAATATATCTTCTATGACCAAGGTCATTGTTGATATGAAACAGATTCTATGAATTTGACGCTACGTACGACATGAAATCAGGAAATCCTGAATAACTCAAGAATTATTAATTTTAGGAGCATTAACATGTTGAAACATTATCATCATTTTTCTTCGCACAATCCAATGCAATCATAAAAAAATAGGGTTCTAATTTGAAAAACGAAAGTTATGGGTCAATCTTGATCCCAATTTTTGAATCAACATTTGGAACACCCTGTGACGGGTTTTTCAAAATTCTGAAATTGTACAATATTTCCACATTCTTCGCCTTCAGAAATGCGAAAACGGTTTGTGCTTACGATATCTAGGTTAAAAATAACGAACATAATACCGAATACACTTATCTCCCTGTTTTCTTCAGTTTTTTCTCGATATTTTGAAAAGTATTTTGACAAATGCAACGATTTGAGTACCAATGTATTCAGAATTGCATACTCTATCAAATTCGAAAACAAAAAAACAGGAAAAAAATTTTCAAAAATTTTTTTTCACTCACTGTATAACCGAAAGTGGTCAGGCTCCAAAAATATTTTAGATCGGTAGATAATGTCGAATAATAATATAATCCCAATTTTCAGATTTCAAATAGGTCCAGCTCTCCAGAAGGCTTAATAGGTCATCGAACTTGGTACACCCTGTATATTCGAATTTTAGGAATACAATAAAATCCAAAGGGAGGAGGCCCTACGGAAAAGGAGAGCCCGTAATAGGAATCGCAGAAGAAACCAACAAAAAAAGTATAAGGCACCGGCTGAGTCAAGACCGCCCCCTGCACAGCCGAGAAGAAAGCTGTACAAGGTGAGCGATTTAAATGAATGCGAGAAAGAATTGGAATTTTATTATATTTATGCTTTTGCTTCGATCATTTGGTTATTTGAATTTTCGAATTATTAATTTGTGTGTAGTCGAATCGTTTCATTGGTCATTTTGTTCGTTAACGATTCACATAAAGAATGAAAATTTTAAGTTATGGGGAGGTGAATGTAATCATTTTTTTCAGAAACTGCCGAGGTACCGATTCATTAGAAGTCAGTTAAATTTTGAATTTTTTTTTTTCGAATATTTCTATTTGATTCATGCTTAGATTGTCCAAGGATTATGCAATGATTGCTACATCACATTTTTTCAAATTAAATATATACATATATGCATTCGAAGAAGTAATTATATGAAATCAAACAATAATAATAATAATGTTTATTCTTGAAAAATCAAATCAAATCGAAAATTTGAAAAAAAACAATTTTTTGATATTCCGTCACTTCTAACTTCGAAAAAGAATTTGTGACCTCCTGTATCATATTCTGAAAATCACGCTATCGGAAAAGAAGCATTAGCCTTTCTTCTCGGAGATTCTCAAAAATGAGAATTTTTAATGAACAAACCTCGAAGTTGTCTATATCCCAACAGCGTTCATCTTTATCCAAATCAAGAAAAGAAAACCAAACTTTCTTTACTTCGATATTTTTGAGAAATCTATAAGAAATTTAAAAATTAAAGCTTTTGAATTTGAACTTATCGAGGTACGAGTCGACCCTGAATAGCAAAACAAACTTCAAGTTAACCTATACTTCCGTATGTAACGATATTTCTTCGTTTCCAAGATCTTTGAGATTCATTTTGCAAATATAACAGTGTCTCACTATTTTTGATACTTTTGAGAATAAATATCAGAGAATTCAGACTACAAAACACTTTCTACAACGAATACTTCGAAAATAATTTCAAACTTTGACACATTCATCCGGTAATCATAACCAGAGCACGGCATTGCCAAATTGCATTGAATTTCAGATGTTTCATTTTTCGACTAAGATTTCAGGAAAAAATATTCAATGGTTTTTTTATGGCAAATTTTTAATTTATCACATTTGACATAATAAGATTTTACCTATACGATTCGATCTGCGTCTTGGCAATTTTTCGTCCAATTTTTAGACTGTTTTTGAATATTCTGGTTTTAAAACAAATTCGATATTGCTGAACGTCGCATACAAGTGGCAACGTCGCAAATAAACGATTTCAATGTTCTTTCCCAGCAAAACGTAAACATACTCGGTCTAGTTATTATTAATAGTCCATGTCTGAAATCGATCGTCACAGAATATAATAATTTTAATAAGTGTGTCTTTTTTTCTCTTTTGGTTAATAGTCTTATAAAATTTCGTGACAATGTTTCCAGTAATTTCGGCAGAATCGTAATGAAATGACCGGTGTGAACTTGGCAGACCGTTTCCAGCGGCCTCCAGCGGCCAGTTTGGCGAAAGCACCCGAACGGCGGGATCAGTGGCGTGCAAGTCGATCGGAAATTATTAACTGAAATCTGTTAAAATTCGATATCTCGGAGAATATATGTTGGAGCATATTGGTATTTCGTGTGCTAGATTATATTTCCAATATCGATATTACCAGAAGGCGATCGACTTCCCGTGGGAGCACGGGCTAGTTTATACAACCTTTAACTTTGAAAAATTCATATCTCGGAAACTATTCTTCGGAACACATACAGATTTTGCATGTGGGTTAATCATATCGATACTAATCACCACTGAAAAAATGATCCACTTCCCGTGGGACGGAGGGGTTGTTTTTTCAACCCTTAACATTAAAAAATTCATATCTCGAAAACAATTCTTCGGAACACATACAGATTTTGCATGTGGGTTAATCATATCGAAATTAATCACCACTGAAAAAATGATCGACTTCCCATGGGACGGAGGGGTTGTTTTTTTCAACCCTTTACATTAAAAAATTCATATCTCGGAAACAATTCTTCGGAACACATACAGATTTTGCATGTGGGTTAATCATATCGATACCAATCACCACTGAAAAAATGATCGACTTCCCGTGGGACGGAGGGGTTGTTTTTTCAACCCTTAACATTAAAAAATTCATATCTCGAAAACAATTCTTCGGAACACATACAGATTTTGCATGTGGGTTAATCATATCGAAATTAATCACCACTGAAAAAATGATCGACTTCCCATGGGACGGAGGGGTTGTTTTTTTCAACCCTTAACATTAAAAAATTCATATCTCGGAAACAATTCTTCGGAACACATACAGATTTTGCATGTGGGTTAATCATATCGATACTAATCACCACTGAAAAAATGATCGACTTCCCGAGGGACGGAGGGGTTGTTTTTTCAACCCTTAACATTAAAAAATTCATATCTCGGGAACTATTCTTCGGAACACATACAGATTTTGCATGTGGGTTAATCATATCGAAACTAATCACCACTGAAAAAAATGATCGACTTTCCATAGGACGGAGGGGTTGTTTTTTCAACCCTTAACTTTGAAAAATTCATATCTCGGAAACTATTCTTCGGAACACATACAGATTTTGCCAAGTTCACACCGGTATGAAATGTGTATATATTTTTCTTCTTCGCCCTGCATCCTGAATACGGATGGCGTTACGAAATTTGTTTATTGAAAAAACCCCTATTATTTTCCAGTTTTCTATATATCCTAGAGATGGGATCACTTTTTCTCGAAACATCCTGGATAAATAAATAAAATGAATACGAATGAATTCTTTATCAATATTCCCATATTTCAATCGATATATTTTATTTCATAACCCATTCTTGAATAGTCTCGGTATATTATTATTAATTTCATCAGTGTCAGAAATTTAGCGTTCGAGGTACAATCTTAGACCAAGAATCCTCTGAAGATGCCCACCGAAGTTGTAGGCGAAACGTTGGATGAAATCATTCCTAATGGACCACGGCCAATAAGCCTGGAAGACTCTTTCAATATTATTATTAATTTATTATTTTATTTAATGAAACTTCATCTCGAGAAAATTTTTCGATATGAGATAAGTTAAGTAGGATATTTCAGTCACGTAAATGTCAAAGGAACATTGGAAAGATTTGCGTGTTCACGATAATTATAGAATTTTAAGTTGTACCTTTATAGCAATTTTTCAAAAAAAATTTAAACTGCATTTAAGTGACCACATTTTGAAGGTCAAATCTCGGGTAGGGGTGAACTGAAAACATTTTACAATAGAAAAGATCCATTTTAATTTCATACGACTATGCACCTCCTGAATTTTGTCTCATTGATATGATATCCGTTATTTATTGATTTTTTACTTTCATCTATCAAAAACTAAGAACGTTCTGTTATAAAAACATATTCTCATTCTTCACAACTGACTTCACTTCAGATTTTCGTGATTTTCACTGAAAACAATTTTCACTCATTAAATGTTTTTTTTTTCACAGATAACGAAAAGGGAAAAATGTCGGAAAATAGAGTAAGTTTCTTTTATTTTGTACAATTATTTCCACCAAAAACTATCTTCATTCATTCATTCAACTGTAAAGAAAGATTCTGTCATATACGATCGGTATAGTGACACATTTTCATTATGACTTCCATTTTACAGGACTTGGTAATAAGGCGAATGAACCACACCGTTGTGTGCGCCCCGACGCAGCTTGCCCTGAAGGCCCTAAAAGAAGTGGACACGGTAGTAGCGGTCGAAGAAGTAAGTAATTTATTATTATTCTTTGCATTAAAGAATGAAACGAACTCGACAATATTGGGTGATGATTCTATATTTTCAAACGAAGTTCTTTGACAGAACATTATCACAATTCAATGGAATAGGAAAGATATTATGATGTTTATTTCCCGGTCAAATAAAATAATTTGCATTTATTTTCATTTCCAGGATGGTCCAAGAAGGGAGAGGGAAGAGGAGGAAGGGGAAAAAAAGGAAGAAAACGAAACAGTTATTAAAAGAGAAGTGACGAATGGAAAATAAAGGAACAGGAATGAGAGCAAGAAGGAAACCTTAGGAGAGGGGATTAGAATGAAATATTAATGTAATGGAATTTTTATGGAAAATAAATATTTAAGTTGAAACCATGGTAATTTATATGAGACAGTTTTTTGATGAAATTACTTTACCCAATTTCCAAGAGAACAATGGCCGAACATCTCTATTATACTTTCCAACAGATAGCATTCCACAATTAATTCAATAACAAATAGTATATTATTTTATAAGGAGGAGAAGTGTCACTTTTTATGGCGAGTTTGAGTTGTTTAGTAATTGAAAGCGAGCCATGAAAAGTCACTTCTACTCCGAATGGAATATGTTATTTTATTTTCAAACGTTTTGAAATTCATAAAAATCTGAATATCCACTTTTGGATTGATTTACATTTAGGCACATGATTCTATCCACTTACGATCGTTATAATTGAATGAATTATGGGCCATTTGCCTAGTTACGTTTGCCACGCACAATTGATTCTGACAGATATGAAGTAAAATAATCATTTGCAAGCTGGTGAGACGTGAAAATGTCTTCAGAAATTGAGGTTTTGGCCATTAAAGCAGTCTCTTCCCCTGAAACATCGAAGTCTATTGAAAAATATTCTGCAGCATACCTATGATCACTTCGTGAATTAGTGCAATTCGAAAAATTTGACAGTTTACCAAGAGAATGTGCTTCTAGCTCATTTTAACTTAATGGCTAGTGAAATAAAATGGTAATCCTCTTCTTTGTGAGCCCGATATTCAATGATAAAGTCGCAACTAGCGATCACACATGAAATAGATATTGGTGAATACCTGAAGTTACGCGTCTTTTTGCATAGTAACACTTATTGATTGTGATCTGTCAATCACCGTGATTATGATCACCGGTGATTTCGAGAAAGTAGGGTTATTAGTTGGATTTGACTAACAACTACAAGTAATAATAATAATAATAATAACCGTCTTTATTAGGCGAAAGTTTAGCTATAGCTATTCTTACACTTTTACCTATCTACAAAATGAACATATACACATACTCAGATTTCCAAAAAATAAGGCTTACCACTATTAAAATAGAGACAATACTATACAATAGAATAATATAAGCATTTACGACTATATCCTCTGGGATGTGGAAACATGGCCGAATAAAATTAAGTTTTTGATATGAAGTCTAAAGCCATTCACTGATCTGATCTTTATGTTACTATCGATGGAATTGTAAATGTGGGGTGCCTGGTATGAAAATGAACTATTAAACTTTGCGGTATAATGACAAATTCTGAATTAAACATTTTAGAAAGTTGTTCATCGAAAGAATGTCTTGAAACTCATATCTGTATGAGAATACCAAGTCTTAAAAATTAACAAAAATAGTCTAGGCTAGTGAAATTACTATTAAAGTGCATTTAGAGCACAGTTTCAGAAATGTATAATTAAATTATTCTTTAAAATTTCAATCCTCCATGCAACAACGATTCCTTGGCTACTGTCAATAGAATTTCCTATTCAATGTTGTATTGAAATTTAAAAAATTATTAAAGTATAATGGACGTTCCTACAACTGAGCGTAAGCTTTAAAAAAATGCTGAGAATAACCTCACAACTCACATAAAATTGGGATTATAGGAATGGTATTATCTAGATGGTATATAAAAATTTTTTTTCGAGAAAATCGATCCCTTTTTGAACCTTATTCTGGATATTTCTTGTTTTGATGCCGCCCAATTCTGAAACGTTATTGGGGGCAATAAATAGATGAGCAAAAACGAATATTTTTTGTTGGTAGTGTTGCAAACATTGAACTAATAAATAACATATGGAACGAGTCGGGACAAGAAACGCGGTGTTTGAATTGAATTCATAGAGATTCGGGGTTTAATCCTCAATTTCGAATATTCATGCGATAATTTTGACGAACCCACTCATTATTTTCATAGTGATACTAGACTTCTCATAATATTTTGTTGGTTGGCAGAGGTTTTGATGATCAAAACATATTAATTTATGTTGAATCAATTTGTTCTCAAATGAAAGAGGAATTTTTAAAATTTTATGTGTTCCGTAGGAATTAAATTTGATGAGATAATTACCTATCATCGTTTTGAAAGAATTAATTTCGTTTATATTTTTTAAAGATGTTTTTATTGGGTATTAATGAATCGTCCATTTTTTATGTGCATTTAAAGTATTGTACATGACTTCGAAGCCTCTGATCGAAAACTTGAATATCGGAATTAACAGCACGCATTGAGTTTGCACGTTTTTTCTCAGTGTAGGAGCGCGTTATCTTTTTGACCAAATGTATTTTATTTTTAGAATTTTGAGCCACAGATGGTCTCGAATTTTTTTATATCAGATGGACAAACGGTTTGTGAAAAAACAATACACATATTATTGAAATTTATCTATTTTCGAGTTAAAATGAGAATTTGACTATCTGTGGTTGATTTTGAATGAAAAATTTGTGTTGGACGGTAATCTGGATCGTAATGTATCGGAATAAATAGTATCGATACTGATATCGAATCGCATCGATACATTAAATATCCAATCGTATCTTATATTATTCTCGAATATGGCTCTAGAATATTTATAGGAAAGACATTCAGGATTGAATATCTAAAGGTGAGAGCTTCAAGTAAGAAGACGACTTCTCGTTTATGTTTTGAAGGTTCTAGGACCTCCGGATTTTCCGGAAGTGACATCAACTTTCATTTACAAATGGGAAGACCCATTTTTTATTGCATAAATAGATGCTTCATTGAATTTTGAGTTCAAAAGTTTGAATTTTCCCGAGAAAAATTCTCATTTTCGAGAATCTCCGAGAAGAAAGGCTGATGCTTCTTTTCCGATAGCGTGATTATTAGAATATGATACAGGAGGTCACAAATTCTTTGTCAAAGTTAGAAGTGATGAAAAATCAGGAAATCTTTTTTTCAAATTGGAACCTCATTTTCGAAATCTTTTTCAAAAAATAGGACCATACGTCCAAAACTTTGAATACCAAAATGAATATTTTTCGAGATATTCAGGAAAAACGGTTTTGTCTTCAATTTTCAATCTCATTATGATGTGTTTTTTTACTGGAAAATAATTAGCGGTCGAGTGAAATTTCTGGAAATCTCTGTTATCCAGAAAATATTTTCTAATAGTTCAGAAGAGTTCAGTATTTCTTTTTTTTTCAAGTTTAGGATAATTTCCGCAAGTTCTTAATTCTGGAGAACTTCTTTTTTGTCGTGGTGGGGAAATTTGAATTTTCAGTAAAGAAATTGTTACATGTTCTGTTGATTATTTTTTCAAAGCATTAAAAATGATTACAAATTATTTTTTCTGCATTCCTGAGAGTTTTTTACATTGACTTCACTAATACTCAAATTGACAACTTTGAACTAATTGTTGCTCTTGCATTACAGATGATAATTCAAGAACTTAATACGTCTGAACTATAGAATATTTTTTCGATAACAGAAATTTTCAAAAATATCACTTCCCTGCTAATTATTTTCCAGTAAAAAAATACATTCGGAATGAGATTGAAAATTGAAAACAAAATCGTTTGTCCTGAATATCTCGAAAAACATTCATTTTGGGATGAAAGTCTTGGACGTATGCTCCTATTATTTTTTGACAAATATTTCGAAAATGCTTCGAAAAAATGGGGTTCCAATTTGAAAAAAACGACTTTTTGAAGTTTCCTCACTTCTAACTTTGTCGAAGAATTTGTGACCTCCTGTGTCATATTCTGAAAATCACGCTATCGGAAAAGAAGCATCAGCCTTTCTTCTCGGAGATTCTCAAAAATGAGAATTTTCAATGAAAAAATCTCGAAGTTGTCTGTATTTCAACAGACAAATTTTTAGAATCAAAAAGACCCAGAATTCAATGGAGAATCTATTTAATAATATGCAATAAAAATGGGTTTCCCCAACGAGGGTTGATGTCACTTCCGGAAAAACCGGAAGTCCTAGAACCTTCCAAAAAAATACGAGAAGTAGTCTTCTTACTTGAAGCTCACCTTTAGAATTTCAATCCTGAATCTTGTGTCTTTCCTAAAAACATTCTTTAAAGCCATATTTGTGAATAATCCTGTAAATGTATACAGTATTTTCGTACTGTAAAAAGTCATTTTGACAATTGGATGTCACTTTTTTGTAGTTTCTACCCATCACATCACGTCTAATTGCTATAAATTGAATTTTTCATGAACATTTTGTCTCTGAGGTGTATGAGATACTGATGATGCCAAATAGGGCTGTTCGGTCTATCAGTTTGATTTGACCGAATTGTCTAATTTTTTTAATAAAATCCTTCATTCAGAGTAAGATACATGTACAGGGTATCCCAAATTGCTTGATTTTGGCTATTTCTGGTACTTCTAGATTAGATAGGTAGAAACGTTGAAAGGAGTCTTGGTCTCGATTTCCGTGAAAACACCAGTAGTGAAAACCGTTTCACGATATCTTCTTTTGTTTTGAAGATATAACAAATTTTGATATGCCATAACTTTTTCATTTTCGAAAATATCTGAAAAAAAAAACTTTCAGGAAGCACTTTTTCACTGGAAGATAAGATATTATTTTGAATTTTTTTTATCTTAAATTTTTTCTTGTGATAAGACGACAAAAAATGCGTTCATATTCAAAATAAAAAAATTGAAAAACAAGCAAGAGAAATTGAATATAGTTTCTTATTTCCTGTGGAAAAGCGCTTCTAGGAAGTTTAAATCGTTTTCAGATATTTTCGGAAATAAAAAAGTTATGGCACATTTTCGAAAACGATAATTTTTCAAAATTGAAAAGATATCGTGAAATGGTTTTCACTAATGGTGTTTTCACGAAAATCGAGCCCTAGACACCTTTCGAAGTTTTCAACTATTTGTTCCAGAAGTACGTAAAACAGTCAAAATCAAGCAATTTGGGATACCCTGTACAGTTTTAACAAAAATAAAATATAATTTCACAGTAATCGAAAACACACGAAATATAGGTAGGTACACGTCTCGGATGGTCGAAGGTCAGAAGCAGAAGATTTCTCGTTAGAAAAGTTCATTCTTTCTTCTTTGAATGATAGTATTTTTCAGTCCGGAGAATTTCCTCGAAACCTCTTGGTGTGTTTTTCAGTCGATTCATATTGTAGTGGACGAGGCCTGCCTTACCCATGTTTTTTCCCCTTTTTTCTTTTCGGTGCGTCGGACATCAATTCCAAGTGATTGCTTTCGGTGATGTCAATTGAGAACTTTTTCATTCATTTTCTTCTTAGCCAACTCCATGCCTCCTCTCTAGTTTCACATTACTTCAATCGATGAATAAGTGAATCATCTGAATCTCCACAAATTAGGCAGTTCGGTTCTGATACGACTCTATGATTGAACGTCTTGCTGTTTACTGGCCAAATTTCATTAATACATTTTTCTCTATTTCAGTATCGTAATGAGTTTATAACAGTACTAAAAGTAGTGCTGTAATGAAACTCATTACAGCATTGTTTTCAGCTATATTTTTCGTTTTATGGTTGTCAGTACTGACCTCCGATCGAATCAAGTTTCGAATCAAATCAATTCAAATTCCGTGATCTGTCAAATTTCGTATGTCACACCAACTGCCAAGATACAAAACAAAAGTCACTAATCTGAATTTTCATTTGAATTTCGAGAGTATTTCACAAAAATTGACTGAAATAGAGAAAATACCGTCTAATACTCGTTGCAGGAGGCAATTCCAACACGCATTCGTGTTGGAATAGCAGCTCATTCTGCAACTTGTTTTAGAATATACTATTAGAGAATTTTCTTCCAATTCATATTAGGGTATTTTTGTTCCATTGTGTTCTTCTCTTGATAACTCATAAGTTCAAAGCGTACCCTTGTAGGAAAACATTTTCAGCAGTTGGTTACTCCAATAGAACTGAATGTGAGTTGTTAACTAGTTTCGATTTTGCATTTTCTGACTAGGAAGATAAAATTACAGCGTGGCAGATTAACCTAAAGATCGTTACATAGCTTTTCAGAATTAATATGAGGCAAACGCATAGAGATAGTATAAGGGGAGATGCGATTTCGTGACTAAAACGGGACCAGGTCCGCCACATTGGTACTACACATTTGTCATTTTGTCAAGCGGTCGCTAACCTTGATGTTTCGTGTTCGGTTGTGAGTTTTGTGAAAATTATTTATATTTGAAGGACAATCTTCGTTGAACTAATTCAACAAAATGGTTTCTTGTGCTGTGCGAAGTTGCTGTAGCCGGGATGGCGTGGATAAGAAGAAATCATTAGGAATTACATTTCATAGGTTAATACCAACAATGTACAGGGTCGGTTTAAGTAGATTTGATGTCTGATACTAGAGATTCCTTTTTATATTCATTTAAAAATTTGAAGAATAAAAAGGGACTCCAATACCCTTCAGAGGATGTCAAAAATTGTAAGAAAAAGAAAATTCTTTGCCTTTACGAAGGCCACATCGAGAACATTTTTGAAACATAGATGAATTCAAAATGATAATCAACGAAATGAATACCATTTTCAATTCCCAGGCTCAGAGATCTTTCATCATGAGGTTGGAGAAATGATATTAGATTTTGTCACTGAGATGAGAGATATACCGGTTTCGGCCTTGTTGGGCCTCATCAGTATCCCGAACATCTCAGGACAAAATCTTCATAAAAAACTTCGAAATTTAAAGCAATTGGTTGTGAAGTAATGAGTAAAATATTACAAAGTACTAAGGTGGTGACATCCAATTGCGTCAAAATGAAGTTTCACATCTCCAATCAAATGCAAAAAAAGAAATCTGTACTTCCTCTTTCACTGAATGAGATTTTAGCAGTGGCTCTATTCAGGGCCCGCTTGCTAGTTTCTCAAAGTGATGGAAAAAGCCCAATTCCTTTTGCGACTGTGAAGCCAGGTGTTTTTTTTAAGAAAAAGAAAATTCTTTGCCTTTACGAAGGCCACATCGAGAACATTTTTGAAACATAGATGAATTCAAAATGATAATCATCGAAATGAATACCATTTTCAATTCCCAGGCTCAGAGATCTTTCATCATGAGGTTGGAGAAATTATATTAGATTTTGTCACTGAGATGAGAGATATACCGGTTTCGGCCTTGTTGGGCCTCATCAGTATCCCGAAGATGTGAAACTTCATTTTGACGCAATTGGATTTCACCACCTTAGTACTTTGTAATATTTTACTCATTACTTCACAACCAATTGCTTTAAATTTCGAAGTTTTTTATGAAGATTTTGTCCTGAGATGTTCGGGATACTGATGAGGCCCAACAAGGCCGAAACCGGTATATCTCTCATCTCAGTGACAAAATCTTCTAATATCATTTCTCCAACCTCATGATGAAAGATCTCTGAGCCTGGGAATTGAAAATGGTATTCATTTCGATGATTATCATTTTGAATTCATCTATGTTTCAAAAACAAAATTGTACTGTTTAAGGGACAGTAAAACTGTTAATTGAGTAAATTTTTTGTTTGTGAAAGGAGAACTTAGTTATTGAATATGAGAGAATGTTTGGAACATTCAAATATTTCTAAGATTTTATGTAAAAGTTTCCTGTCATAATATGAATTGGAAATACAATTTTTTCTTAACTAGGTGTACATATTTTAATATATATGTATATGTATATTATATAATTTTTTATATTCATTATTTATAATTTAAATAAATTTTTCACCTCATACAAAATCTGTACTTTGCCTATTATTATATGAGAACCTACCATAATATCTACTAGTGCAAATATATCCTTCAAACCAGAGAAAGGGTAGGTATTCTATAATAAAAAAATCTAGCTGTTATTAATATAAGGAAAAAATTGTTGATCTTCCACCTATACAAACTGAGTCATGATGGAAGAAGTAGCTTAATATTTGAAGGAACGTTAACGAGTACAACTACCAAAGATGTTATTGAATATCACCAGTTGTTTCTGCAAATGAAAGAAGACAAAATTTCTCTTTAGATTAGAAAAACTCAGAAGAATTGAATCTCCATTAAAAATTTTCTCAAAATAAGATAAGTATTGTTTTAGTATATAAACTGTTGAAATTCATTTGTATTTCATAAATGTTAAAAATCATGATGTTTGAATAAACATCAATAAACAGAATTGCTTCATCCATAAATTAGCCTGTAATTTATTTACTCCGACCCTGTCCAATTTGTGGTTCTGTGGCCGAAACCGCCACATTGGTACGACACTTTGCCCCGCCCAGTGGACCCGTTTTATGTGGAAATCGTTGAATGCAACAGCGTCTCCTTCTATAGGTACTATCTCTATGGGCAAAGGCAACCTTCCTCAGGACTAACCAGATCTAACCATGAAACGAACAACGAACAGTACTACAAGTTGAGACACACACATGGTCGAAACTAAGTTATACGCAACACAACTTATTATTGATTATTTTTAATAGAACTTAACAAAAATAATCTCTAACCTTCATTCATACAGGGCCGCTGCCAGACATTTTGCCGCCCCGGCAAAATAAAATTTCGCCGCCCCGGCTCTGAGTAGAAAAGTTAAATGAATTAATTTCGTTTCGAAGACAATTAGCGCGCCCTGGATTTTTATTATTACCAATTTCTGCTTTCAAGGCAACACAGCTCTCGCATATAATAAAAATTCAAGACAATGTTACCCGGATTACATGTAGATTTTTTTACTGTTTTCGATTTGATATTTGACCTCATAACATTTTTTCACGGTACGGTGGCCAAGTTCTCGACTCAAAAATTTAATCCGAATAAGCCCATCAGATTTTTGGACCAAACTTGGATGCAAACTAGTCTTTTTCATTGCAGATTTGGATTAAGCGGGAAAAATTTTCAACAGAATTGTTCGAAACCAAAAATTTTGTCGAACATATTTGGGACATATGAAGCATTTTTTCTTTAAAAAACCGCGGCATTATTCATACCGGGATGCGAAAATTCATATTCTAATAGTGAGGTCCTCAGGAATCGAAAGGAGCCTATCATATTTTGGTCCCTATGGGGCTTATGGGTGATATGAAGACAAACTTTGGGCTTTCAAGGATGACGCCCAAAAATGGACAAAAAAATTTTTTGTTTTACCAATTCGGATGTAAAATCTCCCGCTGAATCCAAATTTGAAATTCGAAAGGAAGGCTTGAATTTGAAATTGCAAAGTTGGACCTCTTATCTCTTATAAGCCTTTCTGGACCCAAAATATAATGGGTTGAAAAAATATCGGAATATGAATTTTTTCATCCTGATCAGAATTAACGTTCCCGGATTTTTGAACAAATAACGCTGCATATAGGGCCCAAATATCGACGAAAAAATTTTTGGCTTCAACCAATTCGAATGAGAAATTTCCCGCTTGATCCGAATCAGCAATAAAAAAAGATGGGTTCGCATTTGAAATCCGAAGTTCAGCCTCATATCTCATATGAGGGCTTTTTGGTCCGGAAATGTGATCAGCCCATTAAAAACCTCAGTTTCGCAATTTAGATTTTCCACCTGAAAGCGAAATGAATTCCCCGTTTCCAGACTATGAGTATTATCAAGGAAATAACTCATAAACTCATAATTTTGAAAGGACGTGGGCTTATTATCAATATGCGCACTTGAGACGATCGATGAAAAAAACCAAAAAAAATCTACTACATTTCTTATCATTTAGCGAAGAGAACAATATACGTATCGTCGTTTGAAAGTAAAATCCGAGGGTTGAATTTTTTAAACCTCCCTTTGAAATAAAATTTGGATCCTGATTGGCAAACTGAAAATAAAAATCACTTCAGAATTACCCTGGAAACTCTTCCAAAAAGTGTACTTTTTTCTTCTGCCGGTATAACTCCGAGTTTAATTAAATTTTTATTCAGTTGTTCGTGTACTATTGAAAATGGATTGATCGAGCAAATTCAAAAAGCCGCCTCAAAGTCTTGGCATCTTTTGGATTTCATACTCAATAACAGGCGACTTTTCTCTTTTGAATAAGAAAAATGTCAGTATGAAAAAGCCCGGTTTGCCGGCCCTGGCGGCGGCCCTGCATTCATAATGGAAATTCTAAGAAAAACAAACCCAACAGTTCAAATTGATCGTTAATTTCGTAAGTTCGTCTTTTCTTTCTTTCTTTCTACTATTATTTCTCCATCTCACTCGGACGTTCACAGTATCTCTCTAGAACGCAGTCATCTACATAACAAGGCTATGCATTTATGCATATGCACGCTAGACGCTAATCACCCGACAACAATATAAAGACTCTGATTGGTTGAAATCGGAGGCCATGACTGCAACGCGCACTGCAGGTGCAGATTGTTTGGTTTGGAGTCGATCGTTTTGCATTTTTATTCAGTTGATGTTGATCTTTGGTTGAGGCTGTGTCGTTGTATATTTCATTCAAATTTTCTTGTTCAGTTTCGATTAGTTTTGATTTTGTGGGGACTCAACGTGTTTTGTCACTTTTTCCTCGAGTGAAACCGTAATTTTGTTTATAGAGGTGAGTTAACGTATTCCCATTTTTAGAATAGAAGTGAAGTTTTTTCTGTTTCACTTTGAAGGAGAGAATCATGGGTGGACAGAATGTTTTCACCATCTGCATGCTTATATTTTGACTAAAATTCTATTTTTCTTGAGAAATGTAATATGTACAGGGTGCGCAAAATTGCTGATACATGAACTAGAACTTTTTAATCCAACGAGATATAGAAAAATGAATGGCATGTTACGGTGATCTTTTTAAGAGAAACTGATAATGCCATCAACTGCATTCCTCTATCTTCTTTTGTTTTCGAGTTATTGGCCAGAATTGAAATTTGGGCGATTTCAACTTTGGTCATTATCTCCGTTCCTGTTTGTGCTAGGATATTGAAATAAAAACATTATACAGGCACTTTTTTCATAGCAATCCAGTTGCGTACTTTGTTTTTTCGCAAGAGGTTTCCTAGCTGAGCTATAACATAAAGTTGTGTTTTTTCTCATGGAAACAATAGTTTCAAATGGCTTAGGAAGAATCACCATTTTTTTCCCGTTTCAGAAATATATATTACATCATACATCGCCCTCAGATTCATTCAGATATCACGAAAAATATATAGTCCGTTTCAAAATGATCGGCATCTCGGGCGGCTGTGGAATCTCGAAAATATGTTGGTAATATCCCATCAGTAACTTTTGAGTTCTGGGATTTAGGTTGGTGTTGATTGAAAACACTAAGTTTTGACATTTCAGAGTTTGAATTAACCTCCTGAATGTATTTCGAATTTATTTCTGTATGCTAATGTTCTTGATTAAATCGACAAATTAGTTTTGGATTTGAATATTTATCAAGTATTACCGAATTGAAAATGGCTGGAATTCATCAAGATACCTCTCGCCTCGCTTAACTACAAGGGAAAGTGAAGTAGTTTATCGTCGGTACTGAGAGTTTTTCTCAACAATTCAGCAGGTATTTCTGCCAGTATTAATCGCGTTTTGCTAGTTGTTCAGGTAACAATCATTTACTTTTTCGAGGTAATTTCAGAGAATAAATGCGTCTCAAATTTTCATTTTTCACCTAAGCCTGTCTGATGAATTTTGGAGAAAAAAGAAGGCAAGACAAATCATTACAATCAGCATTACAGTGAGCAGTGGATGGAAACCTATTCCACATTATAATACCTTCAAAGAGACGACGTTATTTTTTTCTAAAATCAAAAACAATGAATAAATCAGTATGTACATAATTTTTGAACTGCCTGAAAAGTAACTGAATTTTAATCAAAATCAACATTTGGTATATTATTTAATGAATCATGAAATGGACAGTATATATCAATAAATACAAATAATAAGTGATTCACATTTTGTCACAATGATTCACAATTTGTCGACAAATATTTTCTATTTGTTTCAACAACTTGGCTATGAAATTGTAAACTGAGGTCAGCTTTATACTTTTTGTTCCACAATACTCAGCAAAAATAACACAGGGCGAGAACTTGGCTGAATTTTCGATAGTCATCAAGAATGCAAAGATTGCCGAAGGGCCTTCATAAAGAACGAACTTTTAGTTATCTTTGATGTAGTCTTAATTATTTAATGAATGAAATCTCTACATTGGAGTTCATCGAAATCCTGCAAGATTTCATGTTGAAGCATTCCACGTTATTTTTATTATCAATCCTGAATTTCCAATTCCCATGTTTGATCTACAGCGAAATTGTATGGGTGTGTATATTTTAGTCATCATCCACCTCAGCTTGTTTCTCTTTCGCAATTGAAGCTAAGTTTGAAAATTTTTCAATACAACAATGATGAAAATAATATAATTTCACACAAAATTCTTCAAATTTATTTGCCTTGAAAAATATATTAAATCATTCAATAGGTTATATTGATATATTTCAATCTATGATGAACACAGAAATTTTTAGTAACTTTTTGTAACTAGAAATTAAGCCTTGACTGGAATTCCATGGCTTGCTCTGATGACAATCATTTTGAAACGGACTATAGATTGTATGTGATATTTGAATTATTGAGTATTAAGTAGGCTTAATCACAGAAGAATATGTCTCTACGCATGGTGTCATTATTATTTTGTGATTGAATAATTGATTCAGTTTTTCGTGGTTTGATCTCTGTTCAGAACAACCATAGATAAATACTAATATAGATAGGAAAGTCCGTAGAACTTTTGGAACCGTGTTTACAGTGACATCTATCGGCCTGGAAGGAAGTACAACTCGTTTCGAATATCATTAAATAGCCGAAAATTGGCATTTGATAGATCAAGATTGGATGCGCAATAGATTTATCTGGAAACCAATCCAGATCTATCAAATTTCCTGAGATTCATTGAGATTGGAAATGATTCGTACTTCCTTCCAGTCCGATAGATGTCACTGTAAACACACTTTCATAGTTTGAAAGAGTTTCTAATGTATGGAAAAGCAATCAACTCTCCGTTACAACCATTTTTGAATTGCTTGAGAGTGCTCAGATGCTACATGAGCATTTATATCATATGGTAATGGAGTCTTGATATTGTCCTTCAAATGTGCTTGGTTGTAAAAAACAGATTTCTCCTATTTTGCTCTAGTGTCATTTATCAACTATTGTCAAATACCGATATTAATTGTTTCCAGGTTAAAAGATGGCGCCAAAATACGGTTCCGGCCATTACTAGGCCAGTTTCCTATCTATATAAGTATATAGTATTAATCTATGAGAACAACTGTCAATAATTATTGACAGAACTGCCTTGCATATTTTGAAACGGAACAAATTCAAACCATACAAATCAGGGTTCGAAAATATCATGATATTTATATAAATATCAAAATATCGGATATATATCGATATATATCCGATATATATCAACTTTCTGATATTTATTTTTATGAACAATTTTTCAAATTTTTTCTTTAAAGAAGTCAATAAATCAAACGTATTTAGAAGTTCATTTACTAAATTAATTAAAAAAACTAATCAAGATTCTAAAAAACATAAAACAACAGAAAAAAGTTATCTATTGAAATATTTTCTGGGAGGTCTCTGCATTTTCCTGAAAACTTAATATGGGTTTTCTCTCCCAGTCTCTGAAACAAAAAACAATTAGAAAAAATTTTGATAATATAAGAAAAACGTTACGCTTAAGATTTCAAAGTGTTTTCATTTTCTTTCTGTTCATTGTTAGGCAACAATTTCTTCTCGTAAAGTTTGGCCCCTGTCAAATTAGTGCTCAAAATTTTACGCAGGGGCCTTTCTTATATTATTAAAATTTTTTCTAATTATTTCTTGTTTCAGAGACTGGGAGAGAAAACCCATATTAAGTTTTCAGGAAAAAAAAAGTTAGTTGATAAATTTATAAAAAGTTCGTTATCCGGATTATTAAAAAATTCCTGTGCAGATGCAGTGGCCTCATCCCATATCAATCTCAAATTGCTATTTCATACTGCAAACTTCAGCTGTATACGTGAACGTGCTTTCTGTTCAAAAATTTAAAAAAAAAAAAAAAAACAAGAGCACAATGAATAGTGCAATGACGATTTTACGGCGAAGTTATAACATCACTATCTGGATTCCCCGAAAATTCGTTGCTTCTTCGATCGTACAAACGGTCGGTATGTTGGTATACATTGGTGTGCTCTTAAATCGCGATTGATTATGAAATTTTTACTCACAGTCGCAAATTTTGGTAAATTTATAAATATCCTTGATATATATCAATCCTTATAAATATCGATATATATCATGATATATATCAGGATAAATATCAGCGATATATATCGGTCGAACCCTGATACAAATATCGTAAATTTCATAGATTGCAAGATTCTGATTATGATAGAATGAATACAATTTTACCAGTGGTACATGAATAAATGTTCTGGGAATGTAAATTTCTATAGATCAATCATTTGGACAGATGAGGCATATATTGGCAGTAATGGAATAGTCGACCGACATTATTGGTCTGACGAAAATCCTCGCCAAATTATGGATAACGAAATTCAACAAGGGCGATTTGGTTTGAGCATATGGGTAACGTTGAATGGAGATGGTGTTTTAGCATATCACATACAGGGTGGCCATTTGAAAACGAAACAGACGAGATTACAGACGGGAAAAAAATGGCGATTCTTCCTAAGCCATTTGAATCTATTGTTTCCATAAGAAAAAACACAACTTTATGTCATAGCTCAGCAAGGAAACCTCTTGGGAAAAAACAAAGTACGCTACTGGATTGCTATGAAAAAATGCCTGTATAATGTTTTTATTTCAACATCCTAGCACAAACAGGAACGGAGATAATGACCAAAGTTGAACTCGAAAACAAAAGAAGATAGAATAATGCAGCTTATCAGTTTCTCTGAAAAAGACCACCGTAACGTGCCATTCATTTTTCTCTATCTCGTTGGGTTAAAAAGTTGTAGTTCATGTATCACCAATTTTGCCCACCCTGTACATTCAATACAAGTTGTCATTCTCGGGAACTTAATGATCTCGGGAATTTATGATTTTCATGATAGAGAAGTATGAATGAGATTGATCCAAGAATATCTATCATTAACTTTTTTCTTTCGACATTCTTGTGCTTCTGACATGTAACCTTGGGTCGATCCAGTTGTGCAGCAGTAATCACAACCTGCACCTTGACGGATATTATTTAATTTTTGATTTTCTGATTTCACGATATACTATTTCAACTTTTTCCATTTTACTCATAGCCTCGGCGATTTGACCACATATCTAGAAACGATTTTTTCTACAAGATAGAAATTTCTGTGTCAAAAATATTCACTTTGCGTTGTAAAGATTTGAGTGTCGTTTTTCTGAAGTGAACAAAATCGGTCATAATTCAGTGAAATCACGATATATTGAATTGAAGAATTTTTGTTTCAAACCACTGGTATGATCCCAACTTGAATTTTGTTCAGAGTTAACAACTCCTAGTTTTTTCCTGCTCCTAAATCTCAAAATGAAAATAACGAGTTATTTTCCGGAAAATATGACAAAGCTCAAATTATCTTGCGAAATTTATAAAAGAAGTCGTGAAACTTATCGAAATTTTTTTCAACTAAATCAGAATAGGAAATTGAATAAAAACATATTTTCAAAATTTCGCCCACCCACTCTTATACATTTTTCGCACCGTCTCAATATTTCTTGATTGGTGGATTTCCTTATTTATTCTATTCTGGGACGAAATTTTGCCAATTCATTGCACGATAAATTATTGAGTTGGAACAAACCTGGATTACCTTGAATGAATTCATAAAGATTCTCATGAAAAGGCGAACATAATCATATTATATTATGCTCGTAGCTAACAGTTTTTCCTGAATATCCCGAGAATGTGGTACATTTCAGATATAGTGGACCCTTAAAAGACTCTACTTAGTTTTTCCCTACAAATTGATATGCGAGTGAAAAAATAGGGTTTTCATTTGAAAAATCGAGTTTTTGCCCTTTTTTAATTCCAAGTTTGACACTCTCATTTCACCTCCCAGTATACAGGGTGTACCAAGTTCGAAGGCCTATTAGGCGTTCCTTGAGAACTAGATCTATTTGAAATCTGAAAATTGGGATTATGTTATTGTTTGACATCATCTACCGATCTAAAATATTCTTGGAGCCTGTCCACTTTCAGTTATACAGGGAGTGAAAAAAAAATTAAAGAAAAAATTTTTTTCTGCTTGTTTGTTTTCGAATTTGATAAAGTATACAATTCTGAATACATTCGTGCACGAATCGTTGCATTCGTCAAAATACTTTCCAAAGTATCGAGAAAAAACTGAAGAAAAAAGGGAGATAAGTGTATTCGGTATTATGTTTGTTATTCCTAACCTAGATATCGTAAGCACAAACCGTTTTCACGTTTTTGAAGGCGAAGACTGTGGAAATATTGTACATTTTCAGAATCTTGAAAAACCCGTCACAGGGTGTTCCAAATGTTGGTTCAAAAATTGGGATTAAGATTGACCCATAACTTCTGTTTTTCAAATTAGAACCCTATTTTTTTATGATTGCGTTGGATTGTGCGAAGAAAAATAATGATAATGTTCCAACATGTTAATGCTCCTAAAATTAATAATTCTTGAGTTATTCAGGATTTCCTGATTTCATGTCGTACGTACCGTCAAATTCATAGAACCTGTTTCATATCAACATTGACCTTGGTCATGGAAGATAAATTACTCAAATAACTCACTAGTGATTTTCTCTTTTCTGAATTCATTCATCATTGTTGATATAAAAAATATTCCATGAATAGAAACAGAAAATCCTGAATAACTCAAGAATTAGTAATTTTAGGAGCATCAACAAGTGAGAACATCATCATCATTTTTCTTCGCAGAATCCAATGCAATCATAAAAAAATTGGGTTCTAATTTGAAAAACGAAAGTTATGAGCCAATTTTGATCCCAATTTTTGAACTAACATTTCGAACACCCTGTGACGGGTTATTCAAAATTCTGAAATTGCACAATATTTCCACAGTCTTCCCCTTCAAAAATGTGAAAACAGTTTGTGCTTACGATATCTAGGTTAGAAATAACAAACATAATACCGAATACACTTATCTTATCCCTTTTTCTTCAGTTTTTTTCTCGATATTTTAGAAAGTATTTTGACGAATGCAAGGATTTGAGTACGAATGTATTCAGAATTGCATACTCTATCAAATTCGCAAACAAAAATACAGAAAAAAATTTTTAAAATTTTTTTTCTCTCCCTGTATAACTGAAAGTGGTCAGGCTCCAAGAATATTTAAGATGGGTAGATGATGTCAAAAAATGATATAATCCCAATTTTCAGATTTCAAATAGGTCCAGTTCTCCAGAAACGCCTAATAGGCCGTCCAACTTGGTACACCCTGTATAAAAAAGTAAATAAATAACTGAATAACTGAATCAGAATATATACATTCATAAGAATTATATAAATTATGCTATAATAACTGAGTACATTGAAAACAATGGAAGTAAATATTGATAAAAACATCAACATATTCAATCACGTGATAATTAATGGAAATTCGATTGGTTCAAAATTCCGACGACAAATCAAAAACGTCTCTGGAAGCGATTTCTCTGTTTATACCTGACAGGTACAGCTTTTGCAGTGTGTGAATTAAGGTTATAGATCAAATAATATTATATCATGACTGATATCATGTTTGAAAATAATCAAACCATTCTTTTGAGGCTTTAAACCGAAATTTGAGTATCTTATTTTAATTGACTATTACTCATAAAAATTCATACTAATATTTCTTTTACAGGATAGTCTCGTACTATAATCATAATGGAAAACGTAAGTTTACTTATTCTCACTTTAAATATGGTCATGGGCGGTCCTAGGGTATATTTCTGGGAAGGGTAATTTTTTCCAACAAATATATACCTACACCGATTATGTAGAAATAATCCATTCGATCACTTTCAATTTTGTGTGAACGCGTGTGTGAAGATATATTCCCAAATATCAATGACTGCTTCCACCGAAAATGATATCAACTTTTTTATTTCTAATGGAACACCCTGTATATTTTGACTTTTTCGGATATAACTCTGAATGCCTCATTCATTATTCATTTTATGTTTCATTTCCTATGGCCATCTAGAGCCGTTTTCGAGTTATCTACTGTTTTTTGAAAAAAAATAACAATTTGCATTTATATTTTGAATCTCTTGATGTACATGAAGACGAATTGTGGTTCGAAGATAAAAAATTCTGAATATCATGACTACCAAACAAGAAACTCCAACCTGCTCAGTTTTCCCTTGCATAGAACAAGAAAATATGAGTCATCTATGTTATATCAAGGCCTCGTTTTGTATAATCACATGCCTAGTAAATATAAGGTTTTGACCCTTAGAGTTTTAAAAACAGGATAAAAACCTTGCTTTTAAGCAAGGCATACTATAGTGTTGAGGAATATTTGAGCGACAGAAATCTGTAAAAATATCGCTTTTTGTTTATATATGTAAATATATATTTATCTACATTTTTTCGAATTGTTTTATAATTGTTTCGTGTGAATATTTTTTTTGTGTTTTTTGTATTATTGAGATGCTGACTTTTTATCCTTTTTTTTTTTACCTGTCCTATACACATTTTGTCTCACAGGACCAATAAAGATTTATTATTATTTATTATTCCCTTTGTCTAAACTGTACCATTTTCTAGATATTCAGTAATAACTGTCAGCTTCGAGCATAAAATACTATGAAGTATTGAATATAATCAATGTTCGCCCTTTCATAACAATCTGGAAAACTCTTATTTTTTCCCTACAACTTGATGTGAGTCAAAAAAATTTTGTTTTCATTTGAAAAATATCAAATTCTTGGCTATTTTCGAATTTCAACTTTGAGACTCTCATTTCACCTTCCAGTATACCTATCAAAAATTTATGTTCTTTACTAAGTGATGTTGACTATCTTTCCGGTAACCCATTTCAAAAATCAGATCTGAGAGAATGCATATTTGCATAATTTGATCTTCAGTGATCTAATACAAGCCTCAATTTGAACTTTTTTCAAAAATAGTGAATAACTCGAAAACGGCTGCACCATAGGAAACAACATAAAATGAATGTGGCATTAGAAGATAAATCAAAAAAAGTCCCAATATACAGGGTGACACAGACCCCCCCATTTTCTCCCTTGTTTCTGTGGCTATATTTCTGAAATTTGGAACATTGAATATACTCACTATATGACATATTTAGAAAACAATCCAATTTCCGGTTTTTCCGGAAATGACATCAACTTTGGATTGAACCGAGAAGATACTTAAAATTGTCTGAACTCCTTTATCGTGTTCGTATTGGTTATACAGAAAAAAAGTTGATATGGATGGATACCCCACCGACGGTACTTTCGAATGACGTCAGAGTACCAGTATGCTACCATTTGATAAAACGGAGTTTCGAGTGAAAAAAGGTTTTGGCTTACTTTTTTGGCACGTATTTCGAACCACAATACTTTTTAAATCGAAATTATTATAGTGTAGCATTATTTTGATTATTTGGATTAATTTTAGGGAGTTCATGGCTCTCTAGATGAAAGAATAAAATGGGCGTTCTGACGAATGAAATATCAACTATGAGATACCATTAGATTAAGAAAATTATGGGGATTTCAAAAATGTAATAATATACCGGGTGTCCCATTTGTAAATCGAAAGTTGATGTCATTTCCGGAAAAACCAGAAGTTGGATTTTTTTCTGAATATGTCAAAAAGTGCCCTATAGTTGGTATATTCAATGTTCCAAATTTCGAAAATATAACGACGGGAACAAAGGAGAAAATTGGGGTGTACCATGAGTCGAACAAAAAGAGAAGCGTTCCTCCAAATTTCAGCTCTCTATCTCAATATTGAGGCGTGCCGGTAAATTTTCTATTTTTTTTTTTTAAATATGATTTTTATCAATTTTTATCAATTTTTCATTTTATTTATCCCAAGGGCCTGAAAATTGTAAAAGATCTAAAAGTCGTAAACGCTACTGCAGAAAGAGGTGTAAGTTTAGTAGAAGGCTAATACGTGAATATTTCATCATAAGATGAAAACCAGAAGCAATTTTTGATACAGGTATTATCAGACTACAGGTAGGAATATCCTGATTCCTCGAAACAAACAGTCATGAAAGAATTTACTTGAAAATTTCTACAATATTTTGTGTATCTCGATAATTTTTCTACGTTTAAAGTAAAAAAATGTTCTTCACAATAGTATTTTTTAACCGTTATAATCACCTACTGATAATTAACCAGAAAAACTATAAGAAGAAAACATTTAAGATAATAATACATCGACAAAATTTAACACGTTATTCTATGTAGAAATTTTCACGCGTGTTCTTGAATTGTTTGTCAATAATATCTTCAAATGATAGCTTGAAAAATATCGCCAGGATCATACTCCTATGTCTGTAATTTAATTTCTGTAATCGATAGAAAAAAATTCAAAAATAAAGTAAAAAATTGATAAAAATAGTATTTAAAAATTCAATGGCACGCCTTAATATTGAGATAGAGAGCTGAAATTTGGAGGATCGTTTCACATTCAACATTTTTTCAAGGGCCAGTCTAATGTATATACAGGGTGGCCATTTGAAAACGAAACAGACGAGATTACAGACGAAATAAATTTTTTCGATAGAAATCCTCGGACAGGTCGATTTCTGTTTCGAGGGGGACAACTTAAGATGTAGGTTACGGACGCATAGCGCTTCAACCCTTGCTACTACAACCCTCACCCCCAATTTTTGAATAGGGAAGATGGGGTGAGTGATACCTCATTTGAAAGGTATTTTTATACTGATTTCAGCACAGTATTTGTTTTTTCATTTTATGCATTAGTTCTCGAAATATTCTTGACTAAGCATTTGAAAATGAAGTGGTGTTTTCATGACACTTGTAGTGTTTTTTTTGTGAAAAACCTACGATAACAATTTCTAACATTTTCAGTTCAATTAAAAATAATGCTCAATTTGAAGAGGGCTCCCGCCTGGCTTGAAATAAATTCATATAAACATGAATGTGATTGTTATCTTCGGCATTTATTCCTGATGAAAAATGCTTTCTACAAAAAAGTTTTCTTATGGATACTTTAAAAGTTACCGTAGGTTGAACCACTGCGAATTTGAGCGAGAAAATTATTAAATCTACGCGAATTTCCTCTGTCACGTAGTCACGTGCCTGTCTCTCCTTCGATACGAGGTTATGAATGTGGGGTTGCAGGCCCTATCAGTGCCGTGTTAAATTGAAATATTACGCGAGCGGAGCCGCGGGTTTGAGCTAGTATATCATTAACGAATCTCAACTTGGATTATATCTTCACACAAAATTTGAAAGTAGTCGAAACATTATTTTTCCCTATAAACTTCTAATGGACACTCCCGGTGGGGCACCCTGTATATTTCAATATCATCGCGACAATTTGTGTATAACTTTTAAGATAAAAGAAGGTAAAAAAAATTTCCACTAAAAATACTCTTTGCCCCCAAAATGATATGCTCATGTTTGACATGAAAAAAAGTACTGAAACCATTCGGTCAGTATTAGCCAACGTGTAAAATTTTCAACATTTTCGAGATATGTGACAAAAAGTCACTTGTTGAAAATGTTTAATTTATTTTCGTGATTTTCATTAAATATGTATTATACAGGGTTGGGATAAAGTATGGAACCGAGTAAATATCTTTTAAACGAAAAGAACGATATTTATGAAAAATTTGCAGGTAAGTGCAATGGAACAAAACGCATCTGATGTACATTTTTTGATAATAATATACTTCCGGTTTGACCGGAAATGCCATCAACTTCTTTAATTTAAATGGGACACCCTATATATTTTTACAGATTTTGAAAGAGCTTGTTATTTTGAATTCATACATACTGAGTTTAGTGTAAAAAAATTTGTAAAAACGAGGAATATAGCACTTTAACCAACCTCCTTTGAGTTTTTTGCATTAGGGCAAAAAACTATTTAGATAAATTAATTGATGTTGTTTGTATGTATAGTAATAAATAAACAAGTACTGTTTAGTACGTCTTTTGTTCTTCAAGTGTCAAATTCTAATTGACGGAAATAAATTTAACAATTTAGAATGGTTCAATTAAGTGAAAAAGAGCGTATTGAAATTTTAATGATGATTTATGGTGATTGTGTTAGAACTCATGAAGAATGTGTGTCATATTTTTAATAATTTGCATCCGGAGAGAAATCCAATATCACGCTCAACAGTAACTAAAACATTACAACGTTTTAATACTACTGGGATGGTAAAAAATTTGCTAAAACCTGGAAGACCGCGGACTGCAACGAACGAAACTGTTAAACAAAATATTGCAATCGATTTAGAAGAATCACCTCAAACTTCCACCACAAATGGTACAGTTGGTTCAAGAATTGTCATACAATGATTTTGACCGACGGCTGGAATTTTGCGAACGGCTAATGGACATCTGTAATGTCGACGAAAATTTTGCTTCTAGCATAGTTTTTTCGGATGAGGCAACTTTTTGTTTAAATGGAACAGTTAATTGCCACAACTCAAGGTATTGGTCAAATGAGAATCCTCATTGGATTCATGAAGCACATACCCAGCATCCACAGAAGTTAAATGTTTGGATGGGAATTGTCGAAAATAAGCTTATAGGCCCATTTTTTATCGACGGAAACTTGAATGGTGACAAGTATTTGGATGTACTAAATAACGAAATTATTCCTGCACTTCAACAGAATGAGCAATTACCACCAAATATTTGGTTTCAACAAGATGGAGCACCTCCCCACTATGATAGACGGGTTAGGGATTTTCTGGATGCGAATTTTCCAAATCGATGGATTGGACGTAGAGGATTCAGAGAGTGGCCTGCTCGTTCTCCGGATCTTAGCCCGTTAGATTTTTTTCTTTGGGGTTATCTAAAATCACGTGTTTACGTTAGACGACCAACAAACTCACAGGAATTGAGACAAAGAATTATTGATGAATGTGAACTAATACGTGGAGAAGTCTTGGAAAGAGTGAGTCAAGAATTTGTTAATAGGATGGCATATTGTCAGCAAGTAAACGGCGAGCATTTTGAACATTTGAAGTAATTTTGTTTCTCATTCTAAAATAATGAAATGTACATCTATTGTACTACTAAGAGTGAGTTATTCCTCGTTTTTACAAATTTTTTTACACTAAACTCAGTATGTATGAATTCGAAATAACAAGCTCTTTCAAAATCTGCAAAAATATATAGGATGTCCCATTTAAATTAAAGAAGTTGATGACATTTCCGGTTAAACCGGAAGTATATTATTATCAAAAAAATGTACATCAGATGTGTTTTGTTCCATTGCACTTACCTGCAAATTTTCATAAATATCGTTCTTTTCGTTCAAAAGATATTTACTCGGTTCCATACTTTATCCCAACCCTGTATATTTGTAAGTTTCATTTCATAAATGGATCGAAAAATTTGAAATGGTTGAGGTGCTCTGGGGGTGGGGGGTAATTAGCCCCTCTGCAATCCATGAGTACAACCTTATTTTCTTTTATTTAATATATTAAATATTGTTATCATATACAACAAATGCTCAATACAGACTTAAAAATATATATTTTATTTTACAGCAAATTATGCTCAATTTTATCGGATTAATGGACAATTGGATGAAAAATTTGCCGAACAGAGTGAGAAATGTTTTATTTTTATAATAATACTAATAATCCATAATTCAAATGCTATACTATGAGTATTCTAAGTGAAATGTTTAGTCAAAAGAAAAAATTAATAAAAGAATAAAACTTCAATCTGAAATAAATAAGGTTCATTATGTAATAAACGAAAGAATGTAGATATTACACATCCTCATTAAAAAATTTATGATAAACAAGGCAATTAACGACAAAAATAATTTTTTTCTATATAAATATTTTTATTTCTTTTATATGAATATTACTATGTAAGGCAACCAACCAGAGAGGAGAAAGAGGAAGGGGCAGAGGAGGAGGAAGGGGAAGAGGAGGAAGAAGGGGAAGAGGAGGAGAAGATCAGGTATTAGAAATTTTATGTGGAGAGAGAATAGAAGGAGAAAGAGAGCCGAACAACAAAAATTAGAAGAAATGAGAAGTACAATCACTGAAGAACAAGAAAAAACACGAGAAGAAAATGAAAAAGAAGCAGATAATGATAAGTGTATGAATAAAATTGAAGAATTTATGAAGAAAGAATTAGAATAAATAAAAAACATAAAAAAATATACCCAGGCCCGGATTTAGGGAGGAGGCAAGCGGGGCGCTTGCCCCGGCGCCAGGTTGAGAGGGCGCCAAAATCAGCGGTCAAATGTTATCATTTTTGATATTCTCGGAAGAAATAAATTTCCTATAGTGCTAAAATCGAAACAGTAGAATGGAAACAGGATAAACCATCACTATGCCGAAAATCTTCAAAATTAATCAATGCCCCCCCCCCTGAAATTTCAGTCCCCCTATCGTTTTCAGCACAACACCCTCGATACAGCTTTCGTAATTCAAAAGACTAGGAAAAAGGGGGAAGAATTAGATTTACAACAATTTTCCGGTTTCCAATCGACTTAACTCTTATGTAAGGTTTTTATGAATTGAAAACTTTTGTGGCAGATTGAGCTTTTTCTGGTTGCCCAAAATCAACAATATTTCGGTGACGATGAATTCGAATAATTTTGTTTACCAAAAATTGCTCAGCGCGCCCCTAATTAAGTCATAAATTCATAAAACACCTCATGCTTGTCGGCATTCTCTTCAATCGTTACAAGATGATCGTTCTATTGACGGTTTTTTTAGGCGGCTTCTTTAATTTGGGTTTCTACAAGTGGCGAATGCGGTCTATTGTTATTCATATTTTATTTTTATGAATTTCATTCATCAAACAATGTGTATATTCGTTTTTATTTCGTTAATACTCGTTGATTCGCCTTCATTTATAAGCAATTATAATATTTATTTAATCCCTTCCCCCGTTCTGTATAAAAACATATTTTCATTTTACACAACTGACTTCACTTCAGATTTTCGTGATTTCAAGTGGAAAAACAATTTTCACCAATTAGATGTTTTTTTTCACAGATAACGAAAAGGGAAAGGAGTCGGAAAATAGAGTAAGCTTCTTTTAATTTGTACAATTATTTCAATCAAAAACTATCTTCATTCAATCATTCGATATGATAGTAAATTTCATTCGATTGTATAGAAAGATTCTGTCATATACGGTATAGTGACACATTTTCATTATGATTTCCATTTTACAGGACTTGGTAATGAGGAGAATGAACCACACGTTGTGTGCGCCCCGACGCAGCTTGCCCTGAAGTCCCCAAGGGAAGTCGACATAGTGAGGGCGGTCGAACAAGTAAGTAATTTATTATTATTCTTTGCATTAAAGAATGAAACGAACTCGACAATATTGGGCGATGATTCTACATTTTCAAACGAAGTTCTTTGACAGAACATAATCACAATTCAATGGAATAAGAAAGAATATTATGATGTTTATTTCCCAGTC